>JAANSK020202207.1:0-24519 GCA_011763485.2 Isoetes engelmannii
GGAGGGTGGGGAGGAGGGGGGGGGGTAAGATTTGTGATCATTTATTGTAAAGGGCTCAATATACAAAGGCCCTTACAAAAATTGTTAATGGTGGAAGAGGGTTGCATATTCTAAGGTTGAGATTAAGAGTTAAAAGGTTGAGATTAAGAGTTAAAATTTGGAGGGAAGATGAAGGGTTATGATGAAGAGGTTATTTGGGATGGATGAGATGAAGTGGTTGGCATGGACGGTAGAGATGAAGAGGTACACAATATTTAATATTTTTGAGGAGCACGAGCTCCTCCTCTTTGCCTGTCCTTAGATTCTGTGGAGGGTGACAGCCTCCACATGATTTGGTTCAAGGCCCTACCATTTCAGATGGAGGGATCCTTATTCTATTGTACTTCTTCTTATTTGATTATAAAAAGAGTTTTTGGGCCCAATTTATTCTTCTTTTGTTCAAATCTGTTTTCTGTTTCTATCCAAGCAGCACCCAAGTGATCTTTGTTCTTACCTTTTGAGAGGTGAATGATGGGGGTGTGGGAAACCCGTCATTACACGTCATATCTACAATTGAAAAAGAAAAAGCCAAGTCATTCATACTCCTCATAGATACTGGAAGCACCCATAATTTATCTTCGCCAAGGATGATTGAGACGCTAAAGTTGGAAACTATAAGTCAAAACCTAGGCCAGTGGTATTGGCAAGTCGTGCAGTCAAGCACACCGCAGGGGAAGAGTCAATTGTGACATAGACTTGCGGGCATCAACATTGGAATGAGAGCTGAAGTTATAAACATCGGAAAGTATGATTTGATAATGGGCATGGAATACCTCATCCCGACAAAGGCAGTAAGTGATCGTGGGAACCCGAAGGTGACACTAACCGCACCCAATGGAAAAACAACAGAAATAACAGGTAAGGAAGTTACCCCAATCATGCAATGCATGTCTAGCAAGTATTTACTTAGATGTATTAAAAGGGAGCAAGTGACATATATCTTCAAGCTCGAACTCGCAATCCAACAGAGACAAAGAAAAGGAGGATAAGTCATTGAACAACTTGCCCAAGTCAGTGCCCAAGTTGATCAAAGAGTTTCATGATTTGTTTCCCCACGAGATCGAAGAACTCCCTCCTTATAGAGGAGCTGTGTGCAAGATAGCACTTGAGACGGGCACAAAACACACTAGTTGGGCACCATTAAGGATGACAACCCATGAACTAGCGGAGTTAAAGAAGTAGTTGCAGGAACTCCTAGACCTAGGGTTTGTAAGATCTAGCGTCTCTCTGTTCGGGGCAACCACCCTCTTCATCAAGAAAAAAGATGAAAGCTTGAGAATGAGCAGATGTCTTTAGGACTGTTGGGAATTCATCATATAATTATTACACTTGATCACAAAATTCATAGGTCAAGTTGTATATACACTCTTAAGAAGTTGCACAGGTGATCTTGTACAAATGATCTACTAGAAGAAAGACACAGTGAGAATACACAGGTTAAAGTACAGGTAAAACCTCTATGTGGAGATTACCTTAGTTACTAGGGTAAGTTTGGGGGCAAGTCAAACTACTAAGTTTATTATATGATAAGTTTTAGCAAGATTAATGCTCGTGGACCCAAATGCAATTCAAATAATAGAAGGGGCAAAACCGTCGGGCTACAGTTAAGCCATAACCGTCGAGCATACACTGATTTAAACAGGAATCGATTGAACTGTATATACACAGTGATTTGAAGAGTGTTTCTGGGTGCAGAGCGACCTAATCCACAGATTAGGGGTGACATTTTGATGTTTGAAGTTGCTTTTCTTTCCTAATGAATAGTGACTTGCTACAGTGCTTATTGAACTTGGCTCGAGTTTAACCATTTAATAATTGACCATTGGCATTTGATATTGTGTGTATTGAATATATCATTGAGGAAGTTTGCAACTAAAGTTTGTGGACCTTGTTGAGCTTGGATTGTTAAGTTTGAAGTTGATTGTTGAATGTTGGCTAGATTATCTTGTTATGTCTTTAATATCCAACAAGGACAAGGTGTGACCATTATGAATTCATGGTCATGCCATTTGGATTGTCCAATGCCCCAATGACCTTCATGAGGCTCATGAACGATATCTTTCAAGAGTTTCTTGACGATTTCAACATAATAATCTTTGATGACATATTGATATATATCAAGGCTCTAGAGGACCATGTCTGTTAAGACATACACATGTATAAGCCATATTTGTGCCACATCAAGGATCAATGACGTGGCATAGTTAGTTAGAATAGAGACGTTAGAATCCTCTTGTGGTATAAGTATATGTACTTTTCATTCAATGGATGAAGTTAGCCTTTTTTCTTGCTTGCTCTTTGCTCTCTTTCGTTGATTCTTGCTGTCTTGATCCGATTCTCAACATGGTATCAGAGGCAGAGAGGGAGCAGTAGGCTGGATCAGGAGTGCATAGGAGTTGACAGCGGTCAATTCGAGGCCAAGATTGGGCTAATTCCCATTGAAGCAGAGTTCGGTGTATTTTGGGCAGCAGATTTTTGGCGCCGAGGTCAAATCTGTGAAGAACAGCCAGTGCGTGATGCCTGAGGTCCGTTGGTTGGGTAATCGTTTGTGGTTGAGGCAAATTCTTGCCTAAATATAAGTTCGAAGATTTTTTTGGCAGTCTATTTTTGGCCGTTTAAGTTTAGACGGGAGGCTCTCTTTTTCCCACAAAGGCCCCTCCGTTGATTATTTCGTGGCACTTCTTGGTAGAGATGGAGACCGGCAAGCTTCCTCATAATCGGAATTCCATCCTTGCAGGAGACAATTATTCAGCATGGAAGATCTATTTTGAAGGAGCACTTGGGTTCAATGGTCTTGATGATGTTCTAGACCGAAGTTTCACTGTGAAGAATGAGGCAGTAAAGAAGCTCAGTACTAAAGCTCTCGAAATGCTCAAGATAAGTCTTGATCCTGCTGTTGGGAATCACATCGGGGGGTTGAAGACTTTTGCTACAGCATGGGAGCAACTTAAATCAATTTATGAAAATACGAATGATGCTAGGATTCTGTATCTGAAGGATGTCATGCATGACACCAAACTTTCTGATTGCAAAGGTATGCATGATTATCTTGGACAGATTATGTAGACTAGAGTGGCATTGGCTGAGATGGGTGTTCATATGGAAGACAAGGATGTTATTCAATCCCTATTTCGCGGGCTTCCATCCACCTTTGATCATGTAGTCACAGCTATTGAGTTAAGGGAGACAACAATCAAGCTGGATCAGCTATCTTCAATTTTATTGCAACAAGATCTTAAACTGCAACACCAAAGCAGTAAAGTGACTGAAAATGCCTTCTACCATCGAGCTCAAAAGAAAGATCTCAAATCTAAGAGAGGAGATTGTTACTGTTGTGGCGAGGTAGGGCACAGGCTGAAAGATTGTCCCCATCGCATCTGTTCCAAATGTGGTGGAAAGGGTCACTGGTTCAAAAAATGCTCCAAGATTGCAGAAGCACCTTCTACCGACATGTCTAAGCTCTCCCTTAATGCTGAAAGCAATTTAATTGCCGTTGAAGTTCAAGAATCTTCTCCCGAAATTGAAGAAGAGCAGGAAGAATATATGTACTAGAAACTTCAGTTTAAGGGAGGTTGTTGCAGTAGTAAACTTTCAGTTTAAGGGAGGATGTTACAGCAGTAGTCTTACAACATTTCTCTTTTTCTTTTCTTTTACTATGCAAATATGGCTTAAGGGAGGCTGTTAAGACATACGCATGTATAAGCCATATTTGTGCCACATCAAGGATCAGTGACTTGGCATAGTTAGTTAGAATAGAGGCGTTAGAATCCTCTTGTGGTATAAGTACATGTACTTTTCATTCAATAGATGAAGTTAGCCGTTCTTGCTTGCTCTTTGCTCTCTTTCGTTGATTCTTGCTGCCTTGATCCGATTCTCAACAATGTCAAGCATCAAAAAAGGGAACTTGAGAAGCTAAGGAGACACTAGCTCTATGCAAAGTTGTCCAAATGTCAATTTGCCACAAATAAGGTAGAATACTTTGGGCATGTAATCTCAGCAAAAGGCATCTCCATCGATCCCGCAAAGATTCAAGCGGTTAGAATGGTCAGTTCTAAAGAATATACATGAAGTGAGAAGCTTCTTAGGCTTGGGTTATCATAGGAAATTCGTCAAGAACTTTGTCAAGCTAGCGCCCCTAACAAATATTACCAAGGTGAAAAAGATAAAGGACTGGCCAGACCACTGGCACAACAAAACACAACACAATTTTGAGAAGTTAAAGGAAGCCTTGACAACTGCCCCAGACTTGACACTACTAGAAAAAAGGATAAGTTAGTAGCAAGAGATGCAAGTAAGAGAGCAACTGGCGCGGTCTTAATGCAAGAAGAGAGAGAGAGAGAGAGAGAGTAGTGGCATATGATTCTCGAAAAATGAACGACAACAAAACTTGTTATTTGACACAAGACCAAGAGCTTCTAGCAGTGGCCAGAGCTCTAAGAGTATGGAGATATTATTTGTTGGAAAAAGTTTTCAATTGGATACGGATCGCCAAACCAAATTCTCCAATACATATTTACCCAACCGCACCTCAACTTAAGGCAAAGAAGGTAGATGGAATTCTTGGAGGAGTACGATTTTGAGATCATGTACAAACCAGGTAAACTCAATGTGGTTGTAGATGTGCTCTCAAGGCACCCTATCACTACAACAGTACACTTCCATATCAACACTCAATTACAGTGAGTTTGACAAGAAAATGGAACAAACATTGCCAAGGGACAAAGATTTTCAGGAGTATGGGTAAGTCTTTCTAAAGAGGCAAGAACAGACAAAGAAAATGGAAGACCTCTAAACATTTTAAAAAAGAAGGTAACCTTTTACATCACAATTGCCGTCCATGCAGGATTTATGAAAACCTACTTCAAAATGAGAAGGTAATTACTATTGGTAGGGCATGAAGAAGCAGATAGCAAGGTACATCCCGAATGTCAAACATGTCAGCAGACGAAAGGCAAGCAACTCTAGATTCCAGGTGCACTAGAATCTTTGGCCATTCCAAACACTAAATGGGAAGTAATAACCATGAACTTCATTTCGGGGCTGCCAAGAATAATAAGGGGCCATGACACTCTAATGGTAGTGGTCGACAAATTATCCAAAATGGTGCAGTTCTTGCCATGTCGAACCACCGATATAGCCTTAGACACAATGGTACTCTTCAGGAAGGAGATCTTCCAATTGCATGATTTGCCAGGACAATCATTTCCGACATGGATACGAAGTTCATGAATGCATTCTGGTAGGACCTCTTCGTGACGATTCAGACCAAGCTATCAAAGAGCACATTGTATCATCATCAAACAAAACTCACCAATAGGATATTGGAAGACATGTTGAGGAATTATATGTGGAATAAACAATCAAAATGGGGAGACTTTATCCACTTGGTCGAATTTGCATATAATAGCACCAAGCACGAATCATCACAAATGTCCGCTTGATAAACTCATCTATCAATGCCTCACATCAGATACTTGTTGGGGCATGCAATGTGATTAATGCCCAGAACATGATCCTTAAACAGTCCAAAATTATTTCCAACTCTTTTTCCAATAAGCTTGATTTTATTATTGTGGTACACTTTACATTCAAGTCTTTTAAAGACTACTTTATAGCCCAAGTCCACAAGTTGGCACACTAAGATGAGATTTCTAACTAGTTCTGGTGCACACAATACATTGCCTAGTTGAACACTTTTTCCTTCTAAATCAAATAACGCCTGCCTTGTGCATTTCAGAAGATGCACTTATTGTCCTTTCAGCTCCTGAATCTAGGATAATGAAATCATGGTCATTTTTCCTCTATTCTAAAGAAAGCAATTGGGAATGACTTATCTCTGCATCCTCATCTTATTCATCTTCTTCTGTTGCAGATTCTCGAGCTAGACTTATAGCTGGATTGTTCCTACCAGCTCCTCTTCCTTTATTAGCATACCCAGTGTTCCTTTCTTTGCTTCTGCTGTTAGACCCTTGCCCTCTAGGGCTAAAGCAGTTATTGTCCAAGTAGCCTTTCTCTTCACAATTATAACAGATGATTTCTTTACCTAGAAGGCTCAGACAACCACCTTAAGATGGCCATTATCACAACGATAACATGGTTCTATTTTTTTTTTGTTATTTCCACTCTTTATACTTTCCAGCATACAAGACTAGTGAATTATCATTATCCTCGTGTTTAATATTACCTTGTTCAAACTCGGTCCTAACCATTTGAATAGCATGATCTTTGGACTTTGCAACATTTCTTAGCAGACTAGCCAGGTTGTCATTATGAGGCACAGCTCTAGAAATTGCCAAAAGTTGATACTGTTCATTTAAAATGATTCCTGCTTCTTCTAAATAGGTAATAATGGGATCAAACCTTTCAAACAACTCTGTTATATTATCATTGTCATACAATTTCAACTTTTTGAATTGTTTTTCTATCACATCAATCGGAGATGATATTTTAGCTCATAATTATTTATCATGTATAACCACGTTTGTCTGGGAGACATACCTCTGAGTTTTGATTTGATTGATGCTCCAACTTTACAACAAATAATGGCTTGTGCTTCCATAACCTTCAGACCTTCATTTGTTTCAACGCTAGGTCCTGAAACAACTTCAACCCCTCCTCCAGTTGCAGAGCTCTCTTCATTTGAGTCAGAACCACTCCCCCCTACATTTGATCTTTCTGCATTCAAGAGCACACTAGGGCGTCCTCTGACATTTCCATCTATCAAGTACCAAAGATTTTCAAATTCTAGTACTTGCCTAATGTTTTGCTTCCAAATCTAAAAGCCATTTTCACAGCCCTTTTGCAAAGTTTGCACAAAGATTAGGTGCCTTAAGCTACTTGGCGGTTCTAGCAACACCATATCCTGACTGCTCAACCACCTCCCAAGTGCAAACGACCAAAACTCGGCCTCCATAGCGTAAATCCTTCAAAAACATAGAAACACAAAGAATTTACGTTTTGAGTGCCATATCTTAGTCTGATTCGACCAGGATCTTGCACCATATTATCATGTACAGGGAGAGTGTTGACGCCAGAAGATCCCCCAAAGTGTCTTATACCCGAAGGCCCTAGCAATGGACGGGTAAGAACCCCTAAAGCTAACATCAAACCTTGTAGACATGGCTTTTATACCAATGAAGAATTATCTAGACTTGTTTGTTTTAAACTAGTTGTTGATCAACCTGTCTTATGTAGAGCAACAATCTATGCAACTCTAGCAGGCAACCACTAAACTTCAAACAATGATTCAAATGTATTTAATGTCAAATGAACTTATAAAATATCAACCATTGGTAACTACAATGCACTGAAGGAAACACTGTAGCATATTCTTCAAACCTCCGAGAGTCCAAGCTCGATCTTGTATGTAGCTAAGATCACTTCCAATGCATTAATAATCAACTACAACAGTCTACCTGTATTTATCCGGGCCGATCCCGCCCTTGTGCCGAACCGACAGCACGGTTCCCTCCAATGCAAAACAAAAAAACAAGGTCACATTTATGCTTTCTAATGCTTTCTATTAAAAGTCCCCCTAGACTACTATGTAATAGTTGATTGTTCACAAATGTAAACCATAATCAACAAATAGCAACTTGACCCTTTCATGCATAATTCAAGTGTGCCCTTTAGCATCTTGATCACTGCACCATGCACTTTACATCAGCTAGATTATAACATGAATCAATTTCAACAGTCTGCCACATCCAGACCCTGGGGGGTGCAGTTAGAAAAAATCGTAGAAAACATGTGAGTGTACGGGAGGGGGTTTTTTTGGGGCCAAAACCGTACGTAAAATATGGGAGGGGATATTTTTTTGCTTGAATTCCGTATGCATATACAAGAGATATGGTAGGGGTATATGAAAAATGAGGGATATTTTTTAAGAAAAAATCCGTATAAGGGATAATTTCTCTTGACCCGATGCACGCACATGCCATATAGACTTTACATTAGCTGCATCCCCCCGGATCCAGACCTTTGAAGACTAATAATATTCGTCTTTTTCAGATATTCCAAAGCAACCAACCTGCTAGATAAAACGACTGGTTTTGTAACTTCGTACAGGTGCTTGGCTAAATTGCCAAAAGCACTTGTTGACTTGTTAGGCAGACGTGGAAAAGGGAGGACAACCAATCCCATGCATGTCTACGATGGCCACACATGAAAAATCAATGCTCAATGGTCTCAGATTGCATACTGGACACAATTTTTTTTTTTTTTGAAGAACTTATCTCAATGAATTAAAACAATATCAAGAATACAACGCGAGTGAGGAGAAAAAGGTGCTGCCCCAAAGGGGCAGCGATACCCCACCACTCCAAACATCATCTCAACTATGACTGAACAAAACCTCCATCGTCGTCCACTATCCCAAGGAAGTCTCGCCAAATGGCAAACTTCCGCTCCGCTAACCCAGGGTACACCAAGAAGCTCTGAAATAGTTTGTACCTCAGACGGGGGATGAGAGAAGCCGAAGGCTGCAGCACCCCCTGGAAAATCCTCAGCCGCCGTCGCTTCCAAATTAGCCACACCAACCAAGCCACACATAGGTGCAAGGCCTGCTTCTTCAGAAGGGGCCAGGTACGTGGATACACATGCAACAGCAGCTGCTAGCTATTCAGCCGAACCTGGAATCGAGCCCGAACCCATTCCCAGACTGCCTGCAAGTGAGGGCAGAGGACTAGACAATGCTCCACGGTCTCGGGGCGAAGCCTGCAACAAGGGCACAGAGGACTCACCCCAGGCCTAAACCTGCTCACCAGGACATTCACTCTAATACACCGGTGGACGACCTGCCACAAGAGCACCCGAACCTTCGGGGGAGAGAGGGTGTTCCACGTCCAGACCCAAACAGAACGCCAACGAAAACCAGGAAGCTGCAAAGACCACTTGCCCGAAGGAGGCAAAGTGTCATGAATGACCAACGTACGGCAAGCGGACCGCACAAAGCACGCAGCATTGAATCCTCCAGACCTGCACCACCATATCTTCCTAAAACAATTCTGACACATTCAACGGAATACTACGGGCTACGTGCTCCCAGATAGACTGATCACTAGCACGCAAGCCAAACCGGACGCGAAAGAACTCCCATGCTGCAATCTGGCCAACCCAATACCAATCCTCCAGGGTGTGCACACCAACAGACCTCCAACGAGCCTGCGTCCGGGCATGCAAAGAAGCAGCCAGAGGCAGCTGCGTCGGAGGCAGAGGGACCCACAAGAAGGGCGAGGAATGGTGGAACACAGAGGCGAGATCAAGCTGAATTAGCACCCGCACATGCTCCCAAGCCCGCAACACCCCAATGAGAAAGGGGGAGGGATGCGGGAAAGGCCTAAGCCCATACAGCAACGCCCATGGCAACTCCACCTAAACAGAAGGTTTCCCAAATGCCACACAATGACGAAGGGACTGCAATAACAACGCTGCACCAGCGCAAGATACTCCACACAAACTTAGAAACCAACACTTTACTGTGTAGTGCCAAGTCCAAGATGGCCAAACCCCCATCCTCCCGCGGGCGGAGGCACTTCCACCATGCCACCTTAACCACTGCTCCCTCGTCATCCCCGCCCCACACAAAGTTCCGAATCATCTGGTCCAACGCCTGCATCTTCCCCTCAGGAGCGAGCATGGCGGACGCTGTGTACACGTGTGTACTACAGAGGACCGACTTGGCCACAGTAACCCTCCCCTACTGGACACAAATTTGATATTCTAGGGTTAAACTTATGGACAAGCACATTATCCTAGTAAAAAACGAGAACACCATTACAATTGATTTTCTTCGATCTTGACCCAAATCAATACTTAGAGATTCAACCCCTAAATATATCATGTTTAGTGCAAATCAAGTTGCCACCATCTTAAGGTTACGAATTATGGTAGTGCATGACATTGATTGTGAATATGCTTTGCATCTATGCGTTGATTATGTAAGAGTCTAGATCCTATAGGAAGTGCAAAGGACATATCACCCTTTTGCATGTATACCGTCTATATTATTGTAGGATAAGGATATATTTAAGCTAGAAGTTTTTTCCTTCAACAACTTTTATTAACAAAAGTACACAAGAATATCTAGAAGATTTACATTTATGGTAGAGTAGATAATCAATTGCGAGCTCCAAAAATAGAATCATTGAATTGTATGCCTTTATTGAGTTAGATGGCATGGGACCCCAAAAGGCGAACAATGCAATCAATGTTAATACATATAATGACAAAAGTTCTCAAGAAGTAGAACACTACCAAGTGGCTAAGAGAAGTTTATTGTTTGTCGATGTGCTACACTTGAAGTCCCTTTTCAGGCTTACATAGAGGTAAGGTTGATAAATACGTCTAGACATCTGGAATTGTAAAAGAGAGCAGGATTGATGATAGGTATTCCTTCATGAGGGTCCAGAGTGTAGAGAGGAGGAAGGCAGTTGCACAGTGAATAACAGCGAGAGCCTCTGGGGCTGGAGAAGTACAGTCTTTTGGATGTTCAGACATCTCGAGGTTTCAGTTGCTTTGCGCCTCAGGGTCAGTGTCAAAGGAAGTGGGGGTCCACTGATAGAACAATTTGGTTATGAGTAGAGGGATGGGCAAGCAAGCAGAGGCTGAGTTGTGGGGACAAGGTCCAGAGGTTCCAAGCTAGGAATCCCTGATGGGCCCAGGGAATTTACAAGCAATGGGTGGGCACGAGGAGTTGGCATATAGGTCAAGAAAAAAAGGGATTGAAAAGGAAAAGAAATGTGTTGTTTAATGTGACTAACAACTAGGCCATTAAAACGAAAGGAGAGGTCAAACAAAACAATTGAATTGAAAAGAAGATCACGAGGAGTGGCAAGGTCGCCGGTACTTTTCCCGGCCGGCGAGGATCAAGGGGCGGCGAAGAAAAAGGGGCAAAAAGCGGGGTCGGCGGCGCGTTTTAGGGGCCGGGATATTCGTGCAGAGCAGCCCCCAAGACCAAGGGGTTATCTGGAATTATCCGGCGGGTAAAGCGATAGACCGTGTCAGGATAATAAGGTGCATTATTGTCGGGTGTACGTAAAATTCCGGACAAAAGAACAGAGTTCCGTTACGTGTGCATGGGACCGTTAAGATTTGGACGAAATCTGTGTCGTCATTATTAACCCAAAGTTATCATTTTATCCGGAAGGTAATGCGACAGACCGGAGGTCAATATCAGTGGTGATATCGGGGCCGGTGATCTGCCACCGGAAGTACAGAAATGAGTACTTGAATAAGCTTACACAGAACCTGGTCTGAAAAGGGCCGCCCTTTTTATTAATGCCATGAATGTTAGAATTCGTGTGTCTTCTATTCCTTTAATTTTTGCTCGCCAATGATGTCGACCCTTGCTCCTTTTTCCTGGCGTGATGCTTCAGTTTTTTCCTTTGTTATTTTTCCTTTGTTTTGGCTGGCTGCCACATACCTGCTATAGCAGGTTGGACCATCATGGCCATGGCTCTGATTACCGTACTAGCCGGTAGCATGCAAAGTTAGAATGCCAGGCATCTCTTCTGCCACCACAAATTATACATGTGACCTAAAAAAAAAGTTTTAAATAAAAACAAATAAACAAATATAAAAAAATGAACATTTCAATGGTTGCTTATTTTGCCAACCCACCACCGAGCGCCGTAAATAACGCACGCCATCGTGTTTGAGCCAGTCTTAAATCCAAAAAAATCCGTTAAGGCCACAAAAACGCTGTGTTTTTTTTTCTATATGGCTCAAACATGTCAAGACACAAAAAATCGGTTTAAGTTCAAATTTTTCTTTTGGCTCAAACACGACGGCGTTAGATATTTAAGACACTCGACCCACCACATGCCCTTCCATGTCCATTATTCTTTCACATCCTTACCTATGTTAACAATTCTACCCAAGTACCCAATAGTCACTCCACCAATTAATATTCCTCCTATACAGTACTCAACAATAAGTATCCCTCGTGTAACCATTCTACCCAGTACTCAATATTCCATCCACCTCTCAGCCTTCCTCCAGCCACAATAAGTATCCTCATGCATGTTACCAGTCCTCTGATCTTTCCGTTCATCGTTCAGATTCCATCACCGCTCCATCGCCACCCTTCGTGCCTCCCCCTTCCATCTACGCCCTCCGCGTCGCCTCTCCCACATTCTGCCACCTTACCACACGTCTTATCTGTCTCTCTAAATATAAAACTCATTCGTTACTGTGGTCCCTCCCAATAATAATTCGCTCACGAACTCCAAATATCCAACTGACTCTTCTCCTTATGCCACTACCCTTTTTACACTCAGCATCATGGTTAAGACAAATGTGTCTTGGTCAATCACACAAGATTAAATTGTTGACAACATCTTCGGTCGCCATTCGTTGTCTAGAGCTTGGTTGGCAAGCTTAATGTTCACCTTTTCCTATGGCCAAATTGAAGGTTCTCCACATGTTCTAGCTGACAATAAGGTGCCAGCACAATGTGTTGTCATAATCATAGTTGGTCATATCTCAAGATATCCAATAAGGCTTGTTGTCATAAACACTTTAAATTCGCTTGAAGAATAATAGGCTAGCTTTGGTATACAACTTGCATTGAGTTAGCAACATGTCCACCTTTTGAAAGGATAAAATTTAACGGAAATTCAAATGCTTCCGTATCATTCTTAGTGGATGGGGTCGTCCTTCAAAAGAAAAAAAAAAAAAATTAGTCGTTAGGATCTTGTTCATCTGTCATTTTTATGTGCTAGATCATTCGTCCAATTTCCAATCTCATTGCCAGTTTTTAAACCCATCAAATCATATTTGCTCACATACTTGGCGAATACATGATATTTAATATGACACACTTTAATACACAAACAACCATGATGCTTAAAATGACCTCATTAATCAATAAACTAGCAAGTCATCATCTGCATTCTCTTTCTAATGCCATCGATCTGAGCCATTGGATCGGCATTTTGGGGATGGTGAGTGCGCATTGTTTTCACCATGAAATTGTTTGCAAAATCAATACTTCTTGGAGGTTTCTACAATCCATCTCATCTCTATGTAAGAACATATCCTGGACTTTATACAACTCACTAAATCCCTGTCAATATCAATTGCCACGCAGTTATGGCCCTTCTCCTATTCATTAATCTTTGATGGGCATTTCTCAACGAGGCATTTCTTTTCCTTTTCTTGCGATGTGTAACGTGAGCCTCGGATCTTCTGGTGCAAAATATTATATCGACCACGTCCTACCCTTGGACATATTCCTATGCAGCAATAGGATGAGTGATTAGGCAGGTAATATTCTTCAATTCACAAAGAGGAAGTCAAAGGAGGACTGCGACATCTATCAAATGGCAAGTCTCCTGATCTTCAAGGTTTGCAAGCAGAATTGCTAACGGGGGGGGGAGGGGAGGAGAACATACTGGTGTACTTGTTGTATGATAGGCAAGCTTTCGCCCATGCCATTGTACGTAGACCATATTTTCACATTGCGCATGCTTATTGAGCTTTTTTACTTTTCTTTTGTTTTAAATGCGCATGTTGGGGGGAGGGGGAGACTCAAAACCCAGTGGAGAAGATATCCACTAGAGCAAAACTACAAACCACATACATAACACAGAAAACCAGATTATACATATCACCAGGAGCACAACTGGCTATGAATATGAATATGAAGATATCGTTCCCAAATGATAGTCTTGACGTCATCCTTTAAGGAAGATCCCTTAAGGAAGAACTTATAAGCTTTTACAATGTGACGACGAGCATCATGGAGCATTTGAGCATCTGGAAAGACCTGTCCCTTGAAGATAAGGAGATTTTATGTAACACACCTAGGGGGTTGTTTGTTAAGGGATTAGCTCAAATGTTGACCTTTGGATAGAATACTAAATTAAAAGAATTGTTGAAATGTGTTAGACCTCAAGTTGACCTGATATTGACTGAAATGTTCAATATGGTAGGTGACTGAAAATGGACCGTAAGTAGATTGGTTCTAATCCATAAGGCTAATCACCACCATTGGCCGAACAAAACATGGGCAAAGGAATCAGAAGTTTGTGCACTTGGCCAGGCAGATTTTATACCAAAGCACTCTACCATTGACCACACATTGCATATAGATTTTGTGAAAAGGCTTTGACATAGTCCTAGAGAATCGCTAAAGTTTACTGGCTTCGACCTTGTAAAAACAATATGTAAAGTCCTAATACATCTCTAGGATTAGAAGGGATTAGAAACCAATTTCATGAATTGAAGTTAGCTAAAGATGGAACTTAAATTGCAAATACGAATTGGGCTCTCGCAAGCCCGTATAAACTCATGGAGTATTGTAGAGGTTTGAAAATAAGATTGTGGTCTAATCTTGAAAATTGAAGCGGGGGCCTGAACACTATGATAGTGGTTTTGGAATTGGAGGAGGAGCAATAACAAAAATTGAATCAAAACCAAGAGCAAATAGAAATAGCATGCGTAGAAACGAATGTGTGATACATAAAACAAGCATTTCCTGCCGAATCAAATTAATATAAGGAACTAAGTGATCCATCCCCAAAGTCAAATACAACAAAAATAAACTTTCGACCAAGCCCTCCACATGATGCAGCCTCCATGAACTCCAGAAAATATTCAATTGACTCCCACTACTTGGACTGACCCCTAGATATTGTTCGGCTGATTGGATCGCTTATTCGAGCATCCTTGAAATAAAACTAGCTCTTCGAAATAAAGACACCATTTTGCCTCTCTTTCCTGCTTCTTTTCTAAAGAAGACAATGCCCTCAAAAACTACTACGATCAACTGCATAGGTCAAGACCAGGACATCTATTCTAGGGCTATAATTCGAGTAGGGGCAATATTGGATGTTGTTGACTGTTAAATTAGAAATGAATTTGCTTGCACATTTTCTACTTACACTTAACTAAAACAATTGTCATATCGAAATACAAAGTCTGATAGGTCTTCTCCAAGGACGATTCGATTCGATTCGATTCGATTCGATTCGATTCGATTCGATTCGCAATATATCCTCAATATCTTCACAGGAGTTTGTTCATAAACAATCATGGAACACAACATGAACTTAGGTCATGTCCACGACAATTTGCCAAAATTTAAATGCATAAAACTAAGTTGGACATGATCCTTACTTTTGAACGTTGAGTTTGGAGCGCCCCTCAAGCTTAGCAATAAATATTGCAAAATATTGTAACTCTGAGACCCGTTTCTCGAGCAATGGTGCAAACCAACTTAGAACCAATACCGTAGGAGCGAAACAACCAAGCCAATTTGGGCTTGATTTGTGAGATATCAATGCGGATGGAGCCGAATCACTAGGAATTTAAAAACCATGACCCGCTAATAATTAATTCCTACTTATACCTAAGGACACATCCTTTAGGGGCGTAGATCCAGTCGTTGAACATGAATGAGTTTGAATAGAAAAATACAGAAGCATCCTGCGAAGCCCTCTAGCTCTTTTGGAAGCTTCGAGAATTCTTTCTGGAAGCCTCTTGGTAACGCATGTCAAGTAAGTTCTTTAACACGCATTTTTGTTTGAGCTTCTTTATGTTTTGTCATGGGTCCTTTACACAATTTTCTTAGGATCGGCTATTCTTAATAGTGGGTCCTTGAGTATAGGTTATTTTTTAAGGCATCTTTAGGGTGCAAGGATCCTAAAATATTTTAAGGGTCTTTAGGGTTAAATATTAGAGGGTCATGGTTTTTAAACTAGTAGACTTACATACTAGAGGGTTGTGGTTCTTAGAAAGCTCTAATCGTCGGGTTGAATTTTAGATGGTCATAGTTCTTAATAATATTAGATGGTCATGGTCCTTTTAATTTTTAGAGGGTCATGGATAAATACATAGCTTTTAGTAAACATGAATTCACATTAAGTCTATACATGACATCTTTGGTTGCGGGTCAGCCATGATTTGTATTATTTCTATCATATAACATTGTTGTCTAAGAAAATGTTCCAATCATAGTTTCATCTAGGTTTTGCCCAATCTTTGGAACGTTTTCATTATGTTTGGCGATGTTCTAGGCTGGTCTAGCCCACTGTATGGGTCCCATGGTCTATTGGTCTCAATGGATGTTGAAAAATCTATTCTATTCTATTCTATTCTATTCTATTCTATTCTATTCTATTCTATTCTATTCTATTCATCCATTGTCTCCTCAAAGAGAATGAGAAATGCATATGATATCCATAGAAAAGGACTACATATTTGAAGAAAAGAAGAAGAATCTGGATTTTAAAGGAGGTTATAATTTTGTTTTTACCCATGCATCATACAAATATTTTATTTTTCCTCGTTCCAACCAAAGAGTGAAAAAAGAGTTATGCAAGAACACCAAGATATGTTCCCGCCAGATTGGAAAGCCAGAGATGAAGATGCTATGACATCACTAAGCATAGAAATTCTACATCCCGTAATATACAGGCTTTGCTTTTCTTCATTTTATCCCTTCCTCTTGGCCTAGCTATTTCACTATTCGTTTTATAGTCCCTTTCAAATTTGATTCCTTGGATGATACACACCATTTTTTGTATTCTAATAGTCTCAATAGTACTCCTCTACTAACTCTGCTTAAACTTAGTTCTTCAGTTCTCTATGACAGATAAAGAAAATACTTCTTTGGTTCTTAAATTATTTGTGTTTCTTTATTTCATATGATTTTGCGATGCCACACTGATAGAAAATGGATATGTTTACAACATGAAACTCATATATAATTTAACTCAAATTCTAGCTTAGAAACTAGAGGATCTAACAATACTAGAGCTGGCCCCTATTTGTTGTCGCCCTTTCCTACAGAGTGCAAGTATTGTTTGTAGCTTTTATACTCAAGTCCAATTCATGCCAGAAGTCAGGCCTTTATGTTAGAAAGCAGTACATTAATTGCCAGAAACAGAGAAATGAGTGGTCCAACTTTGGTTGATATGGCCAATACTATCAATTGAGCTAAAATGGTGTTTTCTTGTCCAAGCTAGAAACAAAAGGACCAGAAATGGTCTCAAGGTTTGTACCTTTCCAATTTCTGCGGTTTGAAGATTTCATCTAGCATAGAAAATTCCCAGCAATCCATCATAGGGGATAAGTCAGAACAAGTGAGTATCACTTTCAATCCATTATGAGAAGTGAACTGCAATCTGATCTGCTAGCCGCAATTATAGTTGGGTTCAAGCTGTCTTTGCCTTTTTATTTTAGATATATCCGCAACGTGTCAAAAATGGTTGAGTATGCTATGTGTCAAAGATCTTCAAGGAGGACTGATATGTGATATGCGCAAGAAGTACATACATGTCAATATTATGGCAAAGAATCTAAGAATAGAATCTAGCAAGACATAAAGATTGAATATGTAAATTGATCAAAAATCATAATATTTCTTCGAATCAAAAGTGCTTTCATTAACTTTGATATGATATTTAACCTCATAGTTGTCCTAAAAGAGATTTTTTTAACAACTATTGGTTGATAGTGTCAAGTCGAAGGACGATGTTTCCATTGATTTCTTAACGACTATAGGCTTATATGGTAGTGTCAAAATAGTGGTTACTGGCCTTTCCAGGCATGGACTAATGTTAGGATCGCAAACCACCACAACTAAGGTCACGGGTTCAATTATGGCCAACATCAGCCTAGTAATGGGAACCGTAAAATCCATCGCTCCAAGTTCAGGGGTTCAAGTATGACCAATCGGTTCTATGCTAGACACCTTAAATCTTCCATATGTACGAGATAATCATCGGGTTCAAATATGACCAACAGCTCCTGAATATATCACATGTACTAGATAACCAAATGCAACCAGCTTCTAACATAGGGTATAATCACATGCAAGCAGCTCTCAACATAGGGTATCGGGTTCAAGTATGACTAACAGGTCCTATGGTGAGACCTAACATATGGTATCGGGTTTACGTATGACCAACAGGTCTTGTAGTAGAGACCTTAAATATGCCATATGTACTAGATAATCACACGCAAGCACCTCCTAACACAGGGTATCTCATACATAATCACATGCAAGCATCTCCTAACATAGGATATCTCACAGAACATCAGTCTAGTAATAGGGACCATAAAATCTATCGCTTTGAGGTCACAGGCTTAAGTATAACAAATCGGCCATGTGGTAGAGACCTTAAATCTGCCATATGTACTAGATAATCATCAGGTTCGAGTATGACTAACAGGTTATGTGCTAGAGACATTAAATATGCCATATGTACGGTAAACAAATGCAAATAGCTCATAACATAAAATATCTCATAAATAATCACATGCAAGCAACTCCTAATATAGTATATCTCATAGACAATCTCATGCAAGCAACTCCTAACATAGGGAATCTCGCCAACATCGGTCTAGTAATGAGGATCTTAAAACCCACTCTCCGAGGTCACGAGTTCAACAAGTATTACCAACAGGTCTTGTGGTAGAGACCTTAAATTTGCCATATGTACCAGATAATGGTCGAGTTCAAGTATGATAAACCGGCCCTATGCAGAGACCTTAAATCTGTCATATGTACTAGATAATAACATACAAGCAGCTCATAGCATAAGGTACCGCGACTAGGTAGTGGATTGGCTTCCATATGATCCGTAGAATATGATGTGATTTTGATTGATGGTAACATTGGTATGGCGAGATTTAAATGATATGCATATGTTAAATATCTATAGTTTTCATTGATATTACCATTGTTATGCCAATGCAAAATGAAGAAGAGCTCTTTGTGTGACGACTTGAAGGTATATTAAGATTCAAGGTTATTGGTGATGAAAAGTGATTTTGGCATAGTTAGTTGTTCGTGTATTATTTAGCACATACAAACGACATTTCCAAAGCCAATCCATTTTTGTTAATGAGCATTACTTTCATGTGGCAACCCAGTTCCAATTCTATATACAAAAGATGTATGTGTGGTGGGTATGCCTGTGGGAGCGTATACATTTGATCAATGCAAAAGCAAGAATGATTTCAAACAAGTGTTGAATGTGTGTTACTGATCTTGAGTCTTCACCCGATGTGCAACGGCAGCAAGCAATGCAGTCTCAGCACGAGGGCTACTGGCATTGCTGCTACTATCAGAGAATGCCCCAAAGGGAGCCTTGGTGAGGACTGCAGTAGGGGAGGCAAGGTTGGAACCATTGTTCTTGGGACTATCTTCAGTCCATCCGTCAGGAAGAAGGGTAAGAGCAGAAGAACCTTTGTTGGTGCCAGAATGCAGGACCTCGCCTAAGGGTCCTCCGACAGAAGCAGCTTCAAGAGGGATCCAACTCTGTTGGTGATGTTGAGGGGGGCGATGGTGGAAGCCAAGGTTGATGCCGAGTCCAATGTCAGCATCGGGGTCATCATCAGCACGAGACATGGAGAGCTTGAGGGGTGAGAGGGTGAGCTTACCGCGAGAGGGAGACGGAGGGGAGGCATAATTGAGGAGAGAGGAGGAAGAGATGGAGAGCTGAGGGGGGTCAGGCTTGGGGTCAAGGTCGGGCCAAGACAGGGTAGAGGTGTCTCGGGTAGATCGGGGCCAGTCATCAAAGAAGTGGCGAAGGGGCTGCTCGTCGTCGACGGGGCCGTCGCGGCCGATGGCGATAGCGTTGTAAATCCGTTGGCTGGGAACCCTAAATGAGTTGTATTGGAGAATCGAGTTCGGTTTCTCGGCCTCGCCCTGGACTTTCCACGCATCAACGGCTGGATGAGAAGCATTTCCATCCTGGAATATCTCTGCCCTATTCATGTATCTACAGCAAAATAAAAAACAGATCAAGAACCCTAAAAAAATGAAGAACCCTAAAAACCTGGCAAAGATTTTTCGATCCGATCCTGCACAGATTTTTGATCTACTCACCAGAAACTGGTAATACCTGTAGTCTTTGCTCGCTGCCGGAATCGGTAGAGCATATTGATTCGTCGCAGTGGAGTCGCTGCTTAATCCGCCATAGCTTTTGCTTCCGAAGCTCGCATTCAAGCTTCCGGCAGATTTTACTCCCTGGGTTATGGCCGGATTCGTCGTAGAGCTCGAGATTTGTGAAGAATTTGAATTCGAAGCTCCGGAGGCTGCTGCCGCTGCAGCATTCTGATTCTCGGCGTTTTTTTTCGCCCGATTTCTTCCCCTGTGCATATGTCGGTCGCAATACTTTTGATCCGGCACAACCTCTTTGGAGCAGCGCCATTTTTTTCCATCGGTCCGGCGGCATCGCCCAGGCTCAGGATCGGGATTTGCAGCCATACCCAGATGGAAATTTCCCCATCCCACTGAAAAATATCCTCCAATTTTTAGTTTGATTGAACAACATGCTGCAGCGGCAGCCCAAAAACTTTTGCCAATTCAAAGGATAAAAACTGAGAAATTAACAGAAATATAAGAACTTGGGCCTTACTTCTAAGCGCCGGATGAGTAATGAGGCCGCTTAGGGCAACACTGCGCCGGATCGGATTTAGCAGCTCCGGTGGCACATTTGCTCCGGCCATCATATACTTAAAAATCAGAGCTTGGTGTTCTAATTCTGCCCATTGATTCGCTGTAAATGGGCTTCTCATCAATCCCTGCATACCCATATGATTTGCTACCTCTCTGCTCATCAATCCTGTGAAAATGCGGATCAAACAGTCAGTTTTTGCTTGATCAGGGACAGAAATATTGATATTTCTACAGACAACCACAGATCGAAAGAACCCATTAATGAAAGTATAGAGAACTCAAAAATTTCTGTGTTATAGAAAATCTACTCAACAAAACGAAGCATTTAATCTACATTCTATGACGGAATCAGAATACAAATCTTTAAAAAAAAAATCCCGACGAAGAACGCAATGGCAGAGAAGATTGGATTAAAACCCCAAAATCAATGCGGAAAGGAAAAATTTACGATTTCTTCTACTACGGCAAGCAAGCTCGAGCATCAGAAGCAAAATGCAGGCAGATTTGCGAGCAGAACAGACCTGCGGAAGAATACTGATAGTTCTGCGGGTGATACGAGAAATTCCTGGCACCAAAACCAGAGGAATCAGAACGCAGAAATCGAGAATCCCCCATGTCCGCAGGCCCGATAAGAACAGGGGAATCCGACAGGCACGAATTCGTAGGCGAACAAACCATCCGGCCATCGCCCACAAGGGAATTTGCGCGAAAAAGGACACCATTTCCATTCTGTCCTGCAGCGGCAGCGCTGTTCATGCCCATTTTTAAATACCCAAATGGCTCCTTTCTCGCTAGCTTATGAATCGACCCGCCCTGCTCATCCTCCATATCCATATCTGCCGCAGATCTGCATTGCTTCATCGAATAGGAACCCATCGTTGATCCGTTTGCTGTTGAATTTTGCACTAATTCCATGGATTTAGTCAAGCTCTGTTGCTTCCAATGCGGGAAAAAAGAGGAAATTTTTGCCCCGCTACCATGGAAGAATGGGCCCCTGCACCTGCGGATTTGCCTTAAAATATGTATTCCAGGATTCGGTTTTTGTTTCCGTTATAATTGCCGGATGATTGAAGGCTTTGTCTGCACTTCAGCATGCATAAATCTACCTATTCTAAGATCTGCGGTATCTTCCGAGTGCAAATTCGAGCTTTTCTCACTGGATTAATGTGTCTGAAATGGAATGGGTCGGATTCAGCAAGCCAGAAATAGAACCAGAAAGGCAAAAATCGATGTTTGGAAGACAAAAATCGATTCGGGCAGCAAGTAATTGGGCGTAAAGAAAAAAAAAATACTGTCAGAACGAAGTGTGCAACAGCGGCAGCCTGGGACTGGGAAGCTTCTGGCTATGGCGGAAGCATTGAACCCTTTTGCAGAAACAGAAAATCTGCGGGAGACAAATGCTGGTAAGGAAATCTAACACGCAGACTAAATACGAAGAGCCTGGAGGCGCTGCCGCTGCAGCACGGCGTGGATAAGAAACCAATCTCCGATCTGGGAAGCTCGAAAAGAGGAGGAATTAAGCGGCAAAAACTGGGTTAGATCCTTTGGGGCAGCTTAAGAATTGGAGTGTTGACCCGGTGCAGGATGTTACAGATGAGAACAGATCTGCTGCGCCTCTGTTCTGATGTGAATATATATTTGGTCCTGAAGCAAACAGCTAGAAACCAAATACACAGCAAAAAAAGTGGCCCTCTAGACAAAGGATGAATATGAGAGAGAATTAGAGGGTCCCCTTATATCACATTTTTTTGTACCCTTGTATGCTTTCTCTCTCCTCTCTCTACTTGCCCTCCTTGGTTTGGCCCCTCCATATACCATATACCCGAGCGCCGTAAATAGCACATGCCGTCGTGTTTGAGCCCCCCCCTCCGAGGACGATAAAAACTTTATTCTATTCTATTCTTAAATTCAGAAAAATCCGCTACGTCCACAAAAATGCTGTGTATTTTCTTTTGGCTCAAACACGACAGCGCGAGATATTTAAGGCGCTCGCCTCCGTATATCCCGCATGTATCCTTGTAACTTGGTCTAACCTTACATTAGAACATACAAAAGCCTCCTCCATAATCAATGGGGCACTCCCAGTCTCCCTCTCTGGCACTTCCAGTCACAGCATGGAACTATATTATGTGGAGCATGCCTGTCGTGATCCCGAACTACATTCTGTGGAGAGCATGCCTTTCTCTGTTGTCATCTAGGGTGAAATCTCGAGTATTCGTGTCTGCCTGTTAGCTGCTTCCTCTTCTTCCTGGTTTTGCCACCGCCATCACCACCACCACCACCGCTGATCCCATATATATCCTTGTAACTTTGTTTAACCATGCATTACAACATAAAAAGCCCCATAATCTGTGGGGCACTCCCAGTCTCTCGAGTAACTTGGTTTAACCATGCATTATAACATAAAAAGCCCCATAAGTTGTGGGACACTCCCAGTCTCTCTGGCACTTCGCGGCTAGTCGTAATATGGAACTACATTATGTAGAGCATGCATGTTGTCATATGGAACTACATTCTTTGGAGAGCATGCATCTCTCTATTGTCATGTGGGATGAAATCTTGAGTCATTTCGTGTCTACCTATTAGCTTCTTAATTCTTGTTGGTTTTGATGCTACTATTATTAATACCCCTAGTATTCTAAGGGGACTCCTGAGCAATTGTCTTGAGTCTTTGTTTTGATTGCCCTGAAAAGCTAGTACAGGTCCATTGCCCCTAACTTCTTCTTTTTCTTTACCTCTACTGCCCTTCCCAAACTTCTATAATTTTAACGGTCTTTAAAATCCATTTTCTTACTTTATGTCGACGTTATAGGTAGAGATAATAACTAACTAGAAAAAGAAATCAGTTTTACTAATCTTATGAATTTTGAAATCTCATATGGGTTGGGGGAGGGGGGGAAGGGGGGGAGGAGAGAGAGAGAGAGTTTTTTTTTTTTTTTTTTTTTTACGTCATACCATTTTTTTGGCAACATCCCTCTTGGGACAAGAGGAAGGAGAGAACTTGTAATGTTCGTTTAAGGTCAACTCATCGATCACTATGATGTTTTTATGAATGAGTTCCCTAGTCTAAAAGAAGTCTATCGGCAGTAGTCATTATTGGTGTGGTGAATAAAGATAACTCTAAAATCACTCATTTTACTAATTAATAAAACGTGAAGGAAGAGGGGCATTTTGAAGGAAGACCAACCACTTCTTTAATGAGCATGAGGTTCTATCAGTATGTCTATGAGTATGAGTGAGTTTAGGCACACTACTCTTAATGTTCTAGCCCTTGTTCTCTGAGATATTGGAGTTGTCTTTCCCTTGTTTTATGTCCTTAAATTTCTTATGATAGTACAACAGAGCACTAGGAAGTTAAGTTTATCTTTTATTCTACTTCATAGACCTTAGCTTCATAATTTTCTCCTCATGAAACAAAGAACCCATATGTGCTTCTTCTATTGCTTCAAATGCATCTAGTATTTACTTTTTTGCTTTACTTGTGCTAGGGCATATACCAAACTGGCTTTTTGTTGTTTTTATCACGCTTTGGACATGATTGTGACATGTTGCCTTCCCTTGCCTGCTTGGTATCCTTGTTCCCATCCTTACTTAGCATCACACAATGCTACACTTTTTCAATTGCAGTGTGTTCTGATGATTGGAGGCAGCAAAAAGGGAACGTGATTACCAGAGAGAAGAATGAGGTGGGCCGCATCAGAGAAAGTGCATTTGGCCTGCCGGCCTCTAATTCAGTTGATCTTGACAGAGATAAATGATTCGATATGCACATGGGCTAAAACTTGGTCAGAACCAAGTCACCATTGTTATAACTGATGCCAAAGTCATGAACCAAGTCACCATTGTTATAACTGATGCCAAAGTCATGAATGTATAGAAGCAAGCATATGTATGAGACTAATGTTCAGCTGTTGCATAGATTCAAGCCGTCTTCACTTGATCCAGTCTTACATGCCATCATTGCAACGTGATGCACTTATGGCAATGTCATATATTGCAGAGTTTTATTAAATGTTATTTTCATTTAACACTCATCTTTTCTAATAGCTTTGAAAGTTGATGGTAAG
>JAANSK020202208.1:0-14499 GCA_011763485.2 Isoetes engelmannii
ATGTGCTTTTTGTATCTGTGTGATGATCATCCTTTGTACATACCAGTATAATACTTGAATACTGCGTATGATCATCACAGTCACAGGTGATCAAGCAAGAAGGAAGAAGAAGGCAGTAATCATTACTGCAGCAAGTTCCAGTACCAAGGATGCAGAGAGTTCAAAAGAAGGAGAGGGTGACTCTGAGGTAATGAGCTCGGATGATAATATTACAACAAAATTGATTGAAGCTAAGAGTATCATTACAGTTAAACTAGGATCTAGTATCTTGTTGAAAGTCAGAGGCATGAGTCCTCGAGCTATTTGGAAATATATGATACTAACCTATGAGAATAAGACTTCTTCTCAGCTTGATGTTCTGGATAGAGAGCTAAGAAACTTGAAGTATCATGAAGATGATGATGTCACTGAGTTCTTCCAGAAGTTTGACAATCTAGTTGCAGATTTGGAAGCAGCAGGGGTCATGATTACCAAAGACCATCAGGTAATGTCTATTGCTCGTGCATTTTCTAGCTATGATAATCTATCAACTCTAGTTAGAAACGTTTCCAAGATTAGAGAAGAAGCAGAACTGATGGTAAAAACAGAATTGGAACAAAAATCAATTATTAGGGGACAGATGAACAAGTAGAGATCTTGTTTTCTGGAAAAGGAAAAGGAAAAGTCAGTGATAGAACCAAATTGGGGCCATGTTATATATGCAACAATTATGGACATCTTAAGAATAACTGTCCAAATAATATGAAGGAGAGCAAATGCTATAATTGCAATGGATTTGGTCACATAGCAGTGAACTGCTCTAGTCCAAAGGATTATGCTAGGAATAGGGGAAGAGGAGATGCCTCCAAAAATGACACGGGAAGAGGAAGGGAATATAATACAAGAGGTAGGGGTAGAGGCAGGAATACTGCTACTATAAATGTTGTGAAAAATGTTGAAAATGAAAAGGAAGGTGAAATGGATGAAAATGCAGAGGTATGTGCTGATTTTGACATATTTGAAGAATTAGTTGTAAATGATATGAGCTCTAAAGATGATTTGCTTGTACTAGATTCTGGAGCTGAAAGATCAGTGATAAAAAATGCATTTTTTGCAAGAAGAGTGGGAAATTTGTTTGCTTTTGGTGATGATAAAGTTGAAGGGACTGTGAACTTTACAATAGTACCAAACATAAGGTTGTGGCATGACAGATTGAGCCATACACACATTAACAATATTCAATATATGATCAAACATTATGGGTTGAATGTTGATGCAAATGAAGAGTATCAAAACTTTATCTGTGAGGGGTGCTTGCTTGGAAAACATAAAAGGTTAAGTTTTCCACAGTCCCATAAGAGAGCAGCAGGAACACTGGATCTAATTCATACGGATTTATGCGGCCCTATTAATGTGACCAGCATGACTGGGAAAAGGTATTTTATTAGCTTTATAGATGACCATTCCAGAAAAACCAAGTGCTACTTGCGATCAGGCTTTTGATGCCTATAAGGTATTCGAGCAAGAGATTGAAAGGCAGACGGGCAGAAAAATAAAGTGCATTAGGTCTGATAGAGGAGGCGAATTCCTATCAGAGGCATTTAAGAAACATTGCAGAGAAAGAGGAATTAGGAGACAACTTACCTGCAGGTTTACACCTCAGCAAAATGGTATAGCAGAATGGAAAAATAGAACCATATTGGATGCAGTGCGCTCAATGTTGAAACATTCAGGGATACCAAATTTTCTCTGGGATGAAGCAGTAAAGGCAGCAATCTATATCCAAAATAGACTTCCATCTACAAGCATTTAGGGAATGACGCCTGAGGAAGCATGGAATGGTAATGTACCAGATTATAACATCTTTAAAGCATATGGATGTATAGGGTATGTGCTTGTTCCAAAGGAATTGAGGAATAAATTAGACGATAGGGCTCTGAAATGCTATCTAATAGGATATGATGAAAACACCAAAGGATACAGAATGTACTATCCAGAAAAAAGGGAAATCATAATAAGTAGGGATATTGTATTCAATGAATCTCTTGTATACAAAGAAAGAAACAAAGCCCAAAAACTTGCTATGAAATCTGCAGGACATCAAGGTAAAGCTGAGCACAATGCAGTACATTGGGAAGAATCGGATGATGAAGAAGATGACACAACTGGACCTGATCAGAGGCACAAGACTGGTCCACTAGACATGCATAAAGGTAGAACAGAAGAGACAATTGAACAACCACTAATACATGATCATGATAGTGACACCATCTTGGAACCAAACACTGCAGAAATAAGAGAAAGGAAGAAGAGGAAAACTGAAGCTAAAAAACTTGAAGAAGGATCTGATATTGATCAGAATTTATATGGCAGGGACAATAAAGGAAGAAGTAAAAGAATTGGTATGGATGAAATAGATATTCACCAGATCATGGCAATCATTGACCCAACCGTGCCAACGAGCTTTGAAGAGGTTATGGCATGTGAAAATTCAGAAAAATGGATGAGGGAAGAAATGCTCGCATTTGAGAGAACAAAAACTTTTTATATTGTCAAAAGACCCCAAGGAAAAAACCTCATAGGAAGTAAGTGGTTGTATAAAGTGAAAACATGTATAAATGGAGAGCAAAAATTCAAAGCCAGGCTGGTGGCTCACGGGTTTACACAAAGGAAAGGGCTTGATTATGAGGAGACCTTCTCCCCAATAGTGAAATTAACAAGTATCAGAATCTTGCTAGCTTTTGCAAAATGCAAATAACTTGGAACTGCTCCACATGGATGTGAGTATTGCATTCCTAAATGCTGGACTGAATGAGGAAGTGTACATGAAGCAAGCACCAGGATTTGGATCTAAAGGGGAAGAGCATGTGTGGAAACTAAATCGGGCTGTGTATGGTCTTAAACCATCCCCTAGAATGTGGTACAATTTCATTGATCAATATTTACAAAATCAAGGGTTTCAAAAGCTCATGAATGATGGGAACTTATACATATTGAAAAGAGGAAGTAATTTCTGCATTCTAGCCTTATATGTGGATGATAACATCCTTGTGCCAAGTAACACGAAAATCCTGAAGCATTGCAAGCTTATTTTGACAAGCAAATTCAAGATGACTAATCTGGGAAGATTACAGAAATTCTTAGGGATGGAGGTGCACAGGGATATGACAAGAAATATACTGCAGATCACTCAAACGGCCAACATAGAAGGTATGTTAAATCGCTTTCAAATGGTTAGTTGCAATGTTGCTAGAACACCAATAGTGCAAGACATTAAAGTCTCCAGTGATATGTCTCCAAATTCATAAGAAGAGATGCAAGAGATGGCAAGCACACCTTATAGGGAATTAATAGGGTGCTTACTCTTCGTTTCCAATTGCTCAAGGCCTGATATTGCTTTTACAGTTAGCCTACTGAGTAGATTCTGTAATAACCCAGGGCAGCAACATTGGACATTGGCAAAAAGGGTTCTAAGATATTTAAAACACACAAAGGATCATGGCTTAACATTCAGCAATAAAGACTTAGTTTTGAAAGCATATGTTGATGCAGATTGGGGCAGTGATATAGACACAAGGAAGTCCACTATAGGGTTTTGTCTAATGCTAGGTGGTGGAGCAATTGCTTGGAAAAGCAAAAAACAATCTAGTGTGGCTATGTCAACAGCTGAGGCGGAATACAATGCAGCATCCTCGGCAGCAAAGGAAATAGCATGGGTGAGACGTTTATTAAATGAGCTCAAAGTATATCAGACATTACCAACTGTATTATACTCAGATAGCATGAGTTGCATTGCCATAACAAGGAATCCAGTGCTACATCAGAGGACTAAACATATAGAGGTTCATATTCATTTCATCAGAGAATTGGTAGCTAAGGGAGTAGTAACTGTTGAATATGTTTCAACAAATGACCAGGTGGCTGATGTGCTAACCAAAGGACTAACTGAACAAAAATTTCAGAAGTTCAAAACGATGCTGGGAATTACAGATGCAAGGCAGTCTGAACAAATGACATGAAAAGGGAAATGATGGTATAGTTCATGTCATTTGCTTAGATATTTATCTGCAGGGAATACGCAGATTGTCAAAGTACTTGATACATGGTAATTTAAGGCATGGAGATTTAAGAGATTGAAGGAATAGTTGTGTTATGGTACATGGTTGTGACCATATAAGAGCCATGGTCGATATGAAGCAAATAATATTTAAGGGTTCCAATGGTTATAATTTAGCAAGAAGGCATTATCAAATGCGAAGGAGGCAAATAGCTTTTGGCAAGTAAGATAATATGGAAACTTGTTGTAGACCTGTTCCTAAACGGCCGGATCCAAGCCCAATCGGTCGGATCTGGCCTATAAGAAGAGAAGAAGTAGATCTGGATAGTATTGAGAAGGTTACAGCTGCAATGTCGATTGCAGGCTTGGGCTATCGGACTGCCTAAAGTTGTTTGAATGAGAGTTTCTTGAAATTCGATTTGCCCTATAGACTTGAATATTGTTGCTTTGAGTTTCGAGTCTATTAAGCCTAGTTGTTTTATGTTTAGTGATTTGCACTTGAAGAATAATTATCATTGTCAAGGTTGCAATTACTGAGAATACTTGTTCCTAACAACTTCACATAAGACCAGCTAATCCTAGTCACATGCATCTAACCTATTAGGATTCATTAATTAGTGTTCACAATGAGACTGAGTTTCTGCAGTGACTCATCATTGCATTACGGTAATATGGACCTGCAAAAACTTCATACAACAATATTTATAGTAGAACTTAAGTTATTATAAAGATAAACTTTTGATATATTACTTGTATCTATAAATGTGAAGGCTATATTCACATACTTATACAAACCTCACCAACAAGTTCATACATCATATTAAGCACATAATTAAAAGTCTCAAAATTAAAACATAAACATATGGACTCTTATTCTTCATGTAATGTGCTCCTTCCCGGTCCCTGCTATTCTCTTCTATTGATCTGCAAGTAGCACATCACATTAGTTTGAGTAATAAGTTGTAGTTTAAGGGTCCATCCCTTTTTGACCTATTGCATTCTAATTACGATTTCAACATTTATCCGACGCAGGATGAGGATGCTTCCCCCATCATGACCATGAGATTTGTATCTTGCAATCCCTAGAATGTATGCATGTCTAATGCCTACACCTTTCATCACCCTTGGCATAGGAAGTGGCTTAATCTCCATAGACTTCATGTTGTTTTCTATCATGCATACTATCTATGATCCTTGTTCTAAGATGAATTCGTGCTCTCCATTCTTCCATCCTGTTAGAAGAGAACTCTTCGTCAATACGCACTCACCTTTGAGTTCATTGTCGATCACATCGGTGACTAGTCGAGTTTTGCATTGCTCCACGAATTCAAGATATTCCTTCTTAAGTCTAATTTCAATACCCAAGTAGCATCCTCTACTTGCAAGTGTTCCACTTGATCAAAAGTTGGGGAAACTGGGATCTCCTTCTCTTCTTAAATGACTCATCAAGCAGCCGTTTTGGGGTTATTTCAATTTGTCCTTCCATCATCTCTAACAATGTTGGAGATTCTAATATTTCATCTAGGTTTGATGTGTGCTTCTTTAGAAGAATTACATGGAATATGTTGTGTACCTTAAGGAGGCCGCGTAAATCCAATCTATGTGATTGATATCTACTGCTCAATAGTATTAAAAGGTCCCACCCACCTCGGAGCAAGTTCCTTACACTTCCATTTTCTTTAGCTTGCTTTACTTACTTTTAAGGAAAACATTGCCGCCTACCTTGAACTCTCTTACCGGGCGATGCCTATCGGCAAGACCCATTTGCTGACTCCTAGCTGCTAGGAAGTAGCTTCTAACGTCTTTCACTAACTCTAACATATCCGCAAGAAGTTGCTGAAAGACTTCTACCTTTGTACGACATTGTGCTAAGTATCTGGTGTGACGCATTGATAGCCGCACATGTAAATAAATGGGGACATCCTAGATGGCTCATGTCTGGTATTATTGTGCACAAACTCTATTAAATGAATATAGTCACTTCACTCGTTTGTTCCATACATAGCTTCACATATTCGAGAATCCTATTAATGAAATATCGTTTGCCCATCGTTCTAAGGATGATAAGTTGTTCTCATTCAAACTTTATTTAAATGGTATTGAAGAAGTCCTTCCAAAAAGCACTCATGAACTTTGGGTCCCAATCCAAGACTATGGCTCAATTTGTGAATAATAAGGCGGTGTCTAAGGCTGTAATGGTCGTTCTACATGGCATTGAATGTATCATTTTGGATAATTTATCCACAACTACCATTAAGCCATCATGGCTTCTTGGAAGTCCGGTTATGAAATCTATGCTGATGATTTCCCACCTGGCATTAGAGACTCCCTGGTTCTAGATATCCTTGGGTTTGAAGTTGTTTTGCCTTTATCTATTGGCAGAGTTAACACTAGCGAATGTAGTTGCAGACGTCTTTTGTCATGCCAAACCAAAAGGAACTACTTCTCATCCTAAAGTAGATTTTTATGAATCTAGCATGGTCGATTATTGGGCTATTATACGTGTTGTGGAGAATTAATTCTCTTACCACCGGTATTTCTCGCACGCAAAGCTTCCCTTTGAAATACAAAAGTTTGTCTTCCTCTTTTTTATTCTTATAGGTCCTTGCTTCTTTAGACTAGGCTTTGCATCTTGGAACTCTATACTTGACGCTAAGGCTTCTTCCATCTTCTTGCCGAATTGGCTTGCCAAAGTCGAAATTGCATTGAAATGGATTCTCATCATACAAGGATGGTGAGATAGGGCGTCTTTTTTCTTTGTTTATTATTGGTCTTTGCTTTTCTGCAAAGATTAGCTTATGCGTCTTGGAACTCTATACTTGACGCTAAAGCTTCTTCAATCTTCTTGCCAAATTGACCGAAATTGCATTGCAATGGATTCTCATCACATAAGGATGGTGAGACGAGGCTTCTTCTCTCTCTCTCTCCCTTTTTTTTTCTTCTTCTTCTTCTTTCCCCCCATCGGTCCCCGAAGGGTTCCACACATTGTAATGGGGATACGCCATATGCGTTAATGGGGTCAACAAAAACCCCTCCATATGCGCCTTATCTAGGGCTCAAAAAAACCCTTGCCGTATGCATATTACATTAGATTACCCCTAAAAAACCCCATAATTCCTATATACATACGATTTAAGAACAAAAAAACCCACCCCGATTAACTTACATGTTATATACATCTAAAACTATGGGAAACTTCCGGGATCGGTCCTTGCTTCTTTGCAAAGACTAGTCTATGCCTCTTGGAACTCTGTACTTCATGCTAAGACTTCTTCAATCTAGCCAAAGTCAAAATTGCGTTGCAATGGATTCTTTCATCACACAAGGATGGTGAGATAGGGCATCAGCAACCACATTCAATTTACTTGGCTTGTAAGTAATATCGAAGTCATACTCTTCGGGGAGCTCCATCCATCACCTTTGCCTCAGATTGAGATGTGGTTGTGTGAAGACATATTGAAGGCTCTCATGATTGTTTCTAACTAAAAATTCATTCATAGCAAATAATGCCTCCATATCCTTAGAGCTCTTACGGCTGCTAATAATTCCTGATCATGCATCGGAGAATGCTACTCGTGTTGTTCATCCTTTTGGAGTCGAAACTAGTTGTGCAGCCAACTTAGACTCCTATCCACCTTTCTGACCATATCTCTCAGACCATAAGGCATCTATTCGATACATAAGCCCAATCTGGAAACTAGACTTCAAGGGCCAATTCTAAGCTGTGGTCGCGGAGATATCACTTCCCACAGTCATCCTTTTATTTATAGGTAACAACACCTTTTTCTGCCTTTTAGCTTTTAGATAAAGGTCAAGTTTTATTTTAACTCTCTCTTTAATAGCATCGAGGTTGAGATATAGTGGATGGTTTTCTTACTTGATCATATCCAATAAAGATTGTTCCATGCAAAGTCACTAACTCAAGCACCATATTAGCTCCTTCCCTTCTCAAGACTGATCGCCCTCGATCATCTGCCTTGAGGGATAACTTTGTTAAAGACTCATCGAACTCGACGATCTATCTTAAAAATTTTCATCCCTTCTCAAAGACTAAGGGATCTCGATTATTTGTCTTGAGAAGTAACAACCTTTTCGTAAGGCTAGTCAACTAACTATCTGCTTTGAAAGCCTTTCATCAATTCTTGAAAGGTGAATATAGGTTTGGCACCTAGTTATTGCATATAGAGAGCCAAACCTCAAATGCTGTTGCCCAGTTGGTTGGGACACAATAGTTAAAATGTCATACCAAATGGTATTAGAGCCGAGCCATGAGTTCAAGTCTCCATGGGAGCATCTCAATTGGTTAGTAATGGAAATGTTTAAGACAGATGGTTGAGGTCGATCAATCTTGAGAATAGAATAGAAAAGATTTTTATCATCCACAGAATTGATATGGTTTGGGGGCCCATGGAGACCACTCGATTAGATCTTAGAGAGGTAGCACCTAGTTATCACATATAGAGGGTCAAACCTCAACATCTAGATGCTTTTTCCCAGTTGGTTGGAGCATGATAGTTAAGGTGCTATATCAGTGGCTCAAGAAATTCAAGAGAAAAATATGCTTGGTTTGGGGGCCCATGGAGACCACTCGATTAGATCTTAGAGAGGTAGCACCTAGTTATCACATATAGAGGGTCAAACCTCAACATCTAGATGCTTTTTCCCAGTTGGTTGGAGCATGATAGTTAAGGTGCTATATCAGTGGCTCAAGAAATTCAAGAGAAAAATATGCTTAGTTTTCTTCTGATAAATGTTTTGTTTACCCTTTGTATAGATTTTATGGTGCTTACATAAATAAATGGACACAAGCGTGATATAATTGACTCATTTATTATTACGAACAGTGCTAAGGACACTCACTATGAAGGATACATTATGAAGAACATGCATGACTTGAACCCGCATTTCTTTCTTGTAACTATTGTGTTTCAATATATTCCTTCCATCATCTATATGGTTATAGTACTGGAGCAAGCTTGTTGAATGTTCTTTTATAGATATGGAGCATAACGCTGATGCTTCTATTTTTTGTGCAGGTAGAGCTGCCCACTTTATTGAGTCCGTCACAAACTTCCTATAATACCCAGTTAAACTGATGAAGCTCCTTACTTCATGGACATTCTTGGGTGCTGGACAATGTATAATGGCTTTGATCTTAGCTGGATCAGTGGAGATTCTCTCTGCTGACATTCTATGCCCAAGTACTCAACTCTACTCGTGCGAAGTGGAACTTGGAGAACTTGTCATCTAAGCTTTTCCAAGATTCTTCATAAGTGAATATGCTCTTCTATGGACTTTCTATAGACAAGAATCTCATCTTACCTTAAGTCAATTTTGAAGAAGTAATTGGCTTCTTACAATTGGTCCATCAAGTCATCTGGCCTTGGCAATGCGTATTTATTCTTGATCATCTGCTTGTTGAGCTGTCCATAATTTATACACATTCTCAGGCTTTTGGCCTTCTTCTTCTTCATGAAAAGAGTAGGTGTCCCGAAGGGTGATACAATTGGGCTTATCAATCGGAGTCAACCGAAAGGTCATCGAGAGTAACCTGTAGTGTTAAGCCTGAAAAAGGGAACAATTCGTCAGGGAGTTAGTTGCCTCAAGCAATTGAAGCTTGAGCATGTAGGTGAAGCAAAGGGTAAATTTATATAGGATTGTGCACGATATGGATCTTAGGATTATGCTTTGGAAAATTAAATTACTAGCACTGAAGAAGTCGAATATGGTTTGAGAATTGTGTTTTTGGATTATCCATATCTGCTTTGCGAGATTATCCAAGGTGCTTCTAGTTAACCATCTAAGAAAAAAGGAAGTGAGGTTGTAAGCCCAAGATTACTAAGATACCCGCGGAAGATATAGTAAAGGGCAGGGGCACTCTCTGGAAGGATCAATGAGCTGTTATGCTAATTCATCTTTGTGGACAGATGTACGAGCAGTTCCTCACTAAAGCTAGTGGACAAGTTGTTGATATTTTGGCACAAACTTTATGTGCAAGTGTTCTGACTTTGAGAAGGATAACAAGACCTTGTAGAACGGTGGCAAGCAATGTATATGAAGTATAAACTCGATAAAAATCAAATTAATGTGATTGGTTTTGAAACGATTAGTGAGGCATGCATGTGGTATGATCTTAATAATTAGTATATGAAACAACAAGCACATGCTGTATGCTATGCTCATGAAAGCGCAAATGATGCTAGTACTCTGATGGCAGAAGACCTAGTGTGGAGAAAAGAAAAGCACTTGAAGATACACCAAAAGAATCTAAAGAGAGATCCACTTTGTGGCCTAGAAACCTAAGAAAATTAAGAATGCTACAGCAGAGGTAGTGAAGGTCGTTAGTGCTATGACAAAATTCAATAAAATGGCTCATGCAGAGAGCTTAGAACTGGAGAAGAAGAAGGGTAGCTACACGGAGGAAGAAATCACCATATTGAAGGAATTATCCTGCAGCCTCATTGGGCTTTTCGAAAAGCTTTTGATGGATTAGTTCTTTTGTGAATAAGAATTATTGTGGATGACTTCTATGTTATCAAATTGGAATGACTCGTTCCATGTTTCTTTGTATTTGAAAAGACGAATATTGAGCAGTTATCTCTTTCTTGTGGTTGGCAGTACTTATAAAATATGGAGGAGTCATACTTTCGTCTGATTGTCCGCAGTGTTATAACATGAGTTGACTAACAACCCTGCCCAATTGAATGATATGATGAAATTTCAGTTGTCATGCAGTTGCTTTTACAGAGTTATTAGAAGGATTGATTTTATGATATAGAGTATACGGTCAGCTCCATTTAGTCTTAATACTCGCATGATTATGGCATGTATTTTTACCGGGATATGTACGCTTTCTAATATGTCAATGCTAGTATATGTTGCAACATGAACAAACTCAAAATGTATGTGTGGCTTGCTAACTCAAGTTTTACGATGTTTTTTATTATGAAGTGAAGATATGTTTGCTGACATCCTTCAACAAAACATTCTTTATTGAAATCACACAAGAGAAACTAAAATCGAGCAGAGCTATCATTTGTTCAAACATGTTATTTCTATCTCATTGTATTGGTGTGTACCTCCTTGTGTGGGTTCATTTGGATCTTGCTTCTGTTGGAATGTTGAAAAGATATATCTGGATTTCTCCATTTATGATAATTTGTATGAGAAAATCACGTACAAGCTCCTATAATGACAGAAAAAGTTAGGCATTCAAACTTTTTAACGATGCATGAAGGATGTTTGTGAGCAGGGGTTAAATTTGAATGTTGCTATAAGCCCTCTAACCATTCGGAGGACGCCCACTTTTTTCGAAGCATGCAAAGGAGTGTCTAAATAAGAAATTGACATTCGTATAGAAATGGAGAAAATTTATCAGCCCTTTGCTACATTTGCTGCTTTTATTAAAACATTCTAAATTTTCATATTCATAATTTTTGTCCAATTATTTATTTATTTATTTGTTTATAATTCTTTACCATCACTTCATATTAGTTTAAGATTATTTAATACATAAAAGGTATGTACTAGTATATAAGTAGTTTAAAGCTTTATTTTATATAAAAAATTCAGTTTTAAACATTCACAATATGGTTTCAATATGAACCAAGAACTCAAAATATTACGGAAAAACTAGTTTTTAAAAATGGTAATTAAAAGTATAAAGTTTAATTTCATAAAATGGTTTAAAAAATTGGATAAGCAATAATTTTAGCTATTTGAAAGATGACATCTTATAAATAATATATTTATAACCGATTTTATAAAATTAAAGACTTAAAATTTCACAAATATAATCTATGTAAACAATGTATAATATACCATATATAACAATTTCAAGGACAAAAATGACATCATAACAAGAATATGAATATTAAAAGTTCAATAAACTCTTATAAAATGTCTTTATCAATAATTTTATATTATGTTTATAAAGGCCAAATAATAAATGCTAGTTATATAAGTAAGAACTTGCATATCAGGAACGTAACTTTGTTAAATTAGTTTGATAATATTATACATAAACAAATTATTTTTTTGAGTAATTTTAAGTTTAAAAATACAATAATCATGTGCTACTTGACTGGATCATGTACTACTTGAATTGCACCAACATTATCTGCCATAATGAAATGAACCACAATTTTGTGCCGATCAGAGATTTTTGTAGCACAACTTCCGTATCTTTGGGTTTAAGAAAGAGGAAGGGAACGTCGACTGATCAAAAACTCAAACCACGTAAGAAAAATGTTGTAGAAACTGGTGATGAGGTTGTAGAAACTGGTGATGAGGCTAATCAAGAATCAAGAATTGGGGCAGCGGCTAAGGGCAAGGATGCCCAAAATGCTCAGGAAGCGCAGGGAGATGCAGCCCGAAACCAAAATGCTCAGGAAGCACAGGGAGATGCAGCCCGAAACCAAAATGCTCAGGAAGCGCAGGGAGATGCAGCTCGAAACCAAAATGATCAGGATGCTCACGATGAAAATGCAGAGGCACCCATAGACCAAATTCCAAACCTATCCAAAGCATCATACATCCCATTAGCACTGCAGATTGCCCAGAATTTTCTGCTTCTCAGTACGATTCTTTGCCACTAAACAAATTTGCGCTGAAGTACTTTGAAGACATGAAAATTTTTGATGAACTCAAACAGAGCAGGGATCTCGGAGCGGGGAATCGTGTGTTACCCACTCCTATACACATTCTAAAGATGAAAGACCTTGTCCCATGTATAACATGTATTTTTTGTTATCCAATACATTGAGCCGTCGTGATGGCGTCAGATTGACGGCCTCTAAAAAAAAGCTACGCTCATTAATACTTTTCACATCCCACAATTCTCAGTCATTACATCTATTCACGTCAAGGCGATCTCATTTCCAGACCTCATTTCCAATATTTCTCAGTTATGGGTTTAAGAAAGAGGAAGGGAATGTCGGCTGATCAAAAACTCAAACCACGTAAGAAAAATGCTCAGTTTAAAGCAGTAAAAACTGGGGATGAGGTTATCGAAACTGGTGATGAGGCTAATCAAGAATCATGAATTGGAACACGGCTAACTCTGCCTCAAAAAGTTAGCCGTGGTTCAAAAAGTTTAAAAAATAATAATTAAAAGTATAAAGTTTAATTTCATAGAATGGCTTTAAAAATTGGACAAGCAATAATTTTAGCTTTTGAAAGATGACATTTTGTAAATAATATACTTATAACTGATATTATAAAATTAAAGACTTGAAATTGTACAAATATAATTAATTAAACAATGTATAATATACTATACATAACAATTTCAAAGACAAAAATGACACCAATAATTTTATGATAAACATCCAACTTTTTATATTAAGTAGCTAAAATGAAAGAGATTTGACTAATGACAATTCAAAAAATACTTTCATTATGTTTATAAAGTCCAATAATAAATACTAGTTATATAAATAAGAATTTGCTTATCATAAAAGTAACTTTGTTAAAAACAATTTAATAACATTATACATAAACAAATAACTTTTCTGAGTAATTTTAAGTTTAAAACTATGCAATAATTTTACTACGGCTATGTATTGTACATATATATCTGCATATATGCTACATGAAATACATGTGTTCATGCATTGCATTACAAAGATATGGCATAGCTTCTTCAGTAATGTCAAAGGTATTCCCAGGGACATAGCTGTAACAAATTGATAGATTATGCAACAGAACAATGAACAGTGATATTGAGCTCGATCTTGATTGTGCACATTTCAGAATCAGTTTTCTCAAATACAGAAAGTTTGCTTAACTTAAGCAACAACTTAAGGAAACTCCTACAATCATGGATTAAAAAAACTTCTCCTTAACATAATTCAAGGCCTAAAATTATCTCAACACCCTTACTTAAATAATAATCCTTCAAGAGTTGTGATTTTCTATGCTGAGATTCTTCAAAATTTGGCTTTCCCAAAGCCTTGGTCATGATCTTCGATCCTGAGATTCTTTAAAATTTGGCTTTCCCAAAGCCTTGTTCATGATGTCTGCTCAAAATATCTCTAATAAAAGAAGTGAACCACAATTGTGACGATCAGAGATATTTGTGATTTTTGTAGCACAGCTTTCGCATCTTTGGGGCTTGCGCTTGCATGCTCAACTTCAGCTTCCTCCTGTCAATCCGGACAGTGAGGAACCTTGAGAACACCTTCACTTAAAAATCTTCTATCATTTTAATGGAGGTCTGTCGAGCAAAATCCACAAAATGATCAATTATTGTTGTGGTGCTCACATGGGTGGATTCTACAGCATAATCTATGGACTGCCGGGAGGATTGTAGAATATAGTCAATGGACAGCCGGGAGGGTTGGACAAGATAATCAATAGACAATCTCAGAAAAATGGCTAAATAATAAATTGACATTCATATAGAAATTGAGAAAATTTATCAGCCCTTTGCTAGAATGACTACTTTTATTAAAACATTCTAA
>JAANSK020202319.1:0-14499 GCA_011763485.2 Isoetes engelmannii
TGGAGGAGGTCCTGGAGGATCAGGTGGCCCTGGTGGAAATGGAGATTCTGGAGCTCCAGGTGGTGATGGAGGTCCAGATGGTCCAGGGGGGGATGGAGATAAATGAAATTTTCTAGTAATTTGAATTTGTTGTTTCTAGTTTTCCTCAAAAGATAATTTATGAAATAATCCCTTGCTCATAGAATGCAAGAGTTGTCTGGCTTTTTATCCAAAAATACCTTATGTAATAATTCCTCGCATTGTAAAATGCAAGAGTTGAAATTTGATCCAATACATCCCTATTTTTCTTTTTTGTTTTTGCTTTTCGTTTAATTTTTGTTGCATTGTTTTTTACTCATGTTGTAAATGGTGGGGGAGTTTATCCACATGCTATATAAATTTTTCTTTCTTTCTTTTTTTTCTTCTTTTTTTTTTCCTGTGTAAGAGACAATGATTTATCTTTAGCAAGCTTGATTAACCTGCCCTACAACAATTTGTGCAATTCTAGATTGTCCAAAGTGACTGCCACATCATGTAAATTTGATATCGTGCAATATTACCATTGGATTTCATAGGGAATCAGAAAATCCTCAAGAATTGCCCAACTCCTGACTATGGAGTATGGAGTATCTCTGCTTTCTTCATTCTGGTCACGAAGAAATCCGAAGAAAGAAAAAAATAAACATACTTGCAGATGGATTATGCAGCGTCTCATATATCCTGGAACATTTAGGGTCAATTTTCTGCAACGTTTCTTTGTGGGCCTAACCTGTTGCTGGACTTGGCTGAAATGTCCCATTTTGTTCTTGTGCACTTTCAAAATCATTTCTTATAAGGCTCTTGGACACAATATTATTACATCTGCACCGCCAACAGCATCGACCTCCCCATTCTTTATTTTGCAAGGGAACGAATGGCCCATTTTGGTCCTAGCTTCTTTGAGAATGGAGCTATGTATTTAATTTCTTGGAAAAATAGATGTAAATTGGCATAGATGAAAAGAGCTTTGCGTGGATTTTAGTATGACATACCGATCTTTCATCTGTGCTTTCACGTTCGATCATCGAAGACAGCATGGATGGCATACTATGAAGTTGCAGAATGGGTGCTAGTGAACATCACCGAAATACTTGGAGAAGGTAATTTCGTTTGGAATTTCTATCTATAGTTTTTAGCCCAGTTCCTCTGCCTCCAGACCCATCTTACAGATGGAGCTTTACAGATAAAGCTTATAACCGATAAGCAAGATTCCAGCAGTATGATCCTCGTATCAAGTCCAGTGGTACTGACATACTTGTCATACATATTATTGGAGAGTTTCTTAAAACCAAAACATGGTGCGATCAGAGAATCAAAAAGGAGACTTCCCATGCTGCATTTTTTGAAACATCCCTTCAGAATCATTGACTGTAAATGTTAAATGTATTTTGGATAAAGAGGTCTGCTTCAAGGCCCATCGAAATAAGCTCAGCATGGATCATCTTACCATTCACCATTTCTGTACAAGCACATACTGATATAAAGGTTAGTTCATTTAGTTGAGTACCAAATGCTTCAGTTATTGGGCCTGGCTTTGCTTTAAGAAGCTATCGGAGCATCTTCTGAACAGTTTCACTTCGCAATCTTCATGGAATTTTCTTCATGGCCCATTCATGGTATTTATGCTTCTGCGTGCATGTATCTTTAAACCGCTATTTGTTGACATAAGATTGCCACACTTTCAAACTAAACCTTCTCAATTCTAGTAAGCAAATTTTGCCCACGCCAATACTTGACCTTCTTCTTGGCCAAAAACGACTTCATGTTAGATGCATGTCTGCACATTCAGTCTATAGATTTCAGTCATTTTCTTAGTGGCTTGAACCTGTCCCTTAGCCACCTCTTTTTCCCATTGTTCCTGTGAATGATTGCTTTATTCGTGTTATGCCTATAGGCGTGTGCCATGTCATGACTCCAGAACACACCGAATAAGTTTCTTTTCCATGAAACTTATGTTTCAGTATGCAAGGCCTTACTGTACTATGCCTTTTCTTTGGAAATCAATTGTGGGTGCAGATATGTGGAGTATTTTTTATTTGTTATCTCCATTTCATTTGCTTGATTTCGTTTGATACAATTATGTTGATAAATTCTGTTGCTCTTTTGCCTCCAATGGTAGAGGCTGCATAGCAATTATGGCAAACTCTAGATATATTGACTACGTAATTACATGCAATAATATTTTATTGGAATTGATTGTGCAGATGGCTATGGCATATTAGATTTTGGCAAACACGAAAGTTACTTCACTCTATTGAAGATCTCAATGTTTCTGATGACAAATCTTGCATGAACTGTTGTTATGACATTAATCAGGTTGGTCGCTGCTGCAGGCTCCTGAATTGTGCTTGTTCATATTTGTGCTAAAGTTTAATATGTACCAGGTTCTCTTTTAATCTCATGCTTAGTATATGGCCGGGGTGTCAATTTGATGGGTGTTCACAATTTGTCTGATAATATGGTTTGGTATGATTTGATCTCTTAGAATGCGATCAGCATATGCAGGGCAGGGACACCATTCTTGTCTTTTAGAAATTGCAGCAAAGGACTTAACCTCAACAACTTGTCCTTTGGAGCCGTGCTTGTTGCTCGTATTGGAGAAAGGACCATAAATCAAGGTAGGAGAATTCATACCTCCATTCTTTTATATATGATAGGATAGGATATGTTCAGAATGGGCTTGGTATTGTGCTTGTGCAATGGACCTAGGTGCTGAAAGGGATCTCATTTATATGCATGGAAAGTGTCGGAAGTACAAAAGATGCAATGGTGCTGTTCACTGCAATGCCTGAGCTCAATTTGTTGTGATGTAATGCTGTGCTAAAGAAGCCATCCAACTATACAAGGGATGTTGTTTATGGAGACCGAAGATATGTGGATGATGCAATGTCTTCTCTGTAGCAATGATTGAACAAGTCCTTGGACAACATATGATCGTAAACACCAGACGAAAAGATATCTAGCCCATTCTACAACCAATGAAGTTGTAAGTAATGTAAGGTGGTGCAAATTACGTCAGATGGTGCTCAACAATTTACATTTTCAGATGCGATGAAACACCAATAGAAGACCAATTACAACAGGTGAAGTTTGTGGATATGTTGTTGAAATGCACCTAGTACAATTGTATAGGCTTTAGCTATTCCATGCTTTTGGATTTATAGAACTTGTGTTTACATGAACCAGTCTACTTTGTGATTCTTGAAACCGATGAAACTTGTGTTTACATGAACCAGTCTACTTTGTGATGTTTGAAAATAGGCAAAGAACAAAAATGAATGTTATTTTGCTACAAAGAACATGAAGGAGCTATTGCGCATAAGTACAAAAACAACTGAAAGGTCAAAAGCTTTTTCAGGTAAGCTTACCTTATACTCCAAAATTCAGATACATATCACTTGATTGCATGCTGGCATATTGATAAAAACAGCTCACACACTCTGGACGTTTTCATGCATGCCATATATGTTTAATAAGAGCATTTTGTAACATGCATTTAAATCCACATCTCAATATGACTGAATGATATAATTTATATAACTTACCCCAAGATGTGTAATATACAGTGCATGTAAATCTGGCATCCTTTCTGTCAAATGCCTCTCAAGGGTATAAACATGGGTACCATAATTCTTAATTATTCTTGATGCATGGGTTCCCAGCTCATTAGTAGCATTACATATCGCATTTGCAACATTGAAGCTGCCAATCTAATGATATTGCCAAGAGATATAGACTAGCCTACCATAGCAGATGGAACAGGCAGGTAATCAGGGCTGATCTATTTATCTGCAAGCTCCAAACGTGCATTCTGAGCAAACTTCTTTAGCTGCCTATTTTGCATAAGCTCCAGGAGTCATATTAGAGCACAAAATACTGGAAATCATAATTTTCATGCTTCTCTTCCTGTATTTGTATTCCCTTTGCACAAGCAACGCTTTGCATATCAAGAACATGGAATTCATTTCAGCATATCAACGATGCCAGACAAAGTGAGTTGACTACCATTTTTTAAGACAGTACACATCTGCAATTTGAAGTGAGACATCACAGCAATTACCACCATTTGCTAAGACTTTCAGGTTAGAGCATGCAGTCAATGGCCTGGGCCATGTTGAAATGAACCTGCAAAGTAAGTGCAATGGCCTTTTTACCTGCCCCATAAGTTGCATAGCATGTAATGTCGTTATGAATCCTAATCTTGGAAGCAAATCTGATACACGAATTTGATTGATAGGAGCCGATCCACAAAATAAATCGCACTGAGTCGCCGCAGCAAGGATTTGAAGTGGGAAAACATTTTATGCCTAATCTTCAAAGAAGTCTGATTCAAGGAAGACTTTCCCTTGAAGAAAATATAAGCATAGATGATGCATGCCCCTGCATGAAACCATGCAATGGTAATAAGCTTAAGACAAACTAATCTACAAATCCTAAAATGGTGAGTGTTGCATCCAATGTTGGAGAAGAAAATGCATCCACATCAAATTGATGACTTCAAATCAAATTCCTCTGTAAGAATCTAGTTGGGGATAATGGTGGGTGTATTTTGCACATGCGCCAGGAACAGGTAAAACATTTTTAGTCATTAGCTTCGTACGAAGCTTTATAGCCTCTTATTATAGCTCCTAAAATCATGCTGAAGCCTTGGCAGAAAGAATTTCAGAAGTGGGAGCTTGAAAGAGTCGTGACCTACAACCTCAATGAAGATGGAAGAAGCCACTTGGAGTAAGAAGACTCCATAAATGCAAGTGAAGCACTCAAATCTTCCAGGTTAAAGACCCTGCAGGAGTGGTGCCAGACAGGAGGTGTCTTGTTGTTTAGTTATACCCTCTTTGCTTCCTTAGCCTATAATGGTCTAGGTCCCAATAGCACCCTAGTAGATTAGATGATCTGTACATACTTCTCAATGCTGGGCTGCTTATATTTGATGAAGCCCACCTTCCAAGGACAGAAAAAACTAAAATCCTTGAAGTTTTGTCCCGAGTTCCACACAGTCCAACACATACTCTTATCTGGAACACTATTCCAGAATAACTTCAAGGAGCTTTTCAACATACTAAAGCTATGTAGACCAAACCTTATGGCAGATTGGATTGATTGTTTAGAGTTTGATGCTCCCAATGAGGAAGCTGCCAAGGTGCTCAGGCAAATGCGCACAAAGGAAGAACGCCAGATGTTCATAGACCAAATAGCGGATAAATTCATTGATCTTTCGAAGTATGTTATCGAGTCGGGACAGAACGAACCAGATAGAATACCATTTGACCTGCTGCATATTTTTCTACAAACTGTGATATATGAATAGAAGTGATTCATAAATATGATCTTAGCAATCATTGAGTAGTCCAGCTAAGGATTGGTATCTAGGACTACGTGATGCCTAGTTCATCCGATTTCCTGCTTCAATTAGTTTCTTTAGGCTGCTACAACTTCATAGAGTGCTAAGGATGAACTATAGATGGACAACATAGCTTCTCAATCCTAAAGCAAAATGGGTGGTTCATATACCTGATGCATCAACAATGAGCACCTGAAGCAACGATCCCAAAAATTCAAACCCTAAGAAAGCCTGCACCTCATTCAAACTAGCAAGCCCTGCAATCAAACTTGATTATGGATGAACCGGAATGCATAAAATATGTGATTTAATAGATCTTTTTTGCACAATGGAATACCCTGCGCAGCCATTCATAGAACATGCCCAATCATGGGACATGACAGCTTGATTCCATGTCCCTCACTACAAATGCAACAGGGAGATATCACCTCAAATAAAGTCATGTATATGAATCTCTTTGATACTTTTGCTAGCTTGCAACTATTTTCACAGGCCATACAGACCCATTCCTAGATGGCTTACTTTTGCATAAGCTAAGACGCTCAGGATGTATACACAAAATTTATGTTTCAAAACTGCCATGGACGGCTCACATAAGTAGAATGGGGATGGGTTGGGCATGAAAGGAAATATAACTCTTGTCAAAATCATTCAGGAGCATACAAAATGGGATGAGCAACTTAACAATCTATGTAACATTTAAACCCGCTAGCAAGTAAAATCTTCCTAAAGATGCAACGGCGACCCAGAATACCCTCTAATTTTCAAGAAGGTCTACCATGGCGCAATTTACAACGGCAAAAGGATTAAACCCCTTTCGGTTTGCAACACCACATAGATTGGAGTCAATTACTCCTTTTTTCAATCACAATACATCGACAAAAGCTACTGCATCTCAAAATTCGAAGTTCAATCTCTAGTTTGTAAACCGGATTCAACTGCGAGCAGACACCTACCTGATTCATCTACGGCAGGTCGACTCAGAAAAAAGGCCTGGATGCGCTCTAAAGGCTGGATCATACCTGCCAAAGGGAAGAGAGGGCGAATGGGGAGAACGGTAGAAGATTATTCTCTTTTGGAAGGGATAACGGAAGGCGAGGAAGCCAAAGGATCCTTTGCTCCGACCGGGCAGAGCCAGGCTCCAAATCTACACGCTTGTGCTGCCTGAAAAGGCTACCTGAAAAGACATACATAATTCCAAAAACACCCATGATTTGAATTTTACACTAATTTTCTGCCGGAAAAGTCCATGTATATAATTCCGAAAAGCACTACTCTAGTAATCATCTAACTATACAAGAATTTAGGCGCCCTATGCTCCCGTGGGAGTTGAACCCAAATGCGGCCTTTGGAAGTTGAAATTAAATACAGCTATTACAGTCTATGCATTGCATCCCTGGGAGTCGAACCCAAGTGCGACCTTCGGTGCATTGCCCATGGTGTAGAGGGAGCATCGATCTTCGAGGGGATCGGTGTTCCATCAACATCTTAGGCATAAGGTGAAGAGAGTGTTCTTTTTCTTTTCTTTTTTTTTTGGATACGCACCTTGTTTATAGAAGTAATTCTTTCTAGACGATGTTGGTTGTAGTCTTGCTTTGTGTTTCTCTCGTCAAGAAGGATTAGTACGTCCGCTCTTGTTCTCACACGGGTAAGCGCTGTGTATAGTTGTCCGTGTGTGAAGACGTCAGTGCGCAAGTCGAGGACTATCTTATCGAGAGTGAGTCCTAAGCAACTGTGGAAGGTCGTTGAATATGCAAGGCATAATGGAAGTTGGCGTCTGTGGATTGTCCAGGGCCAGTTGTCTGGTTGATGGAAGAAGTCAACTCAGGATATAGGATGTATGTTTCCTACATGTTGTGGTTGGCCACTTGGAAGTTTGACGGTTACGATTTGGCATGCATCGAGCATACCAGGACTCTTGCATTTTTTACGAATCTTCTGTCTTTGTCTAGTGTTTTTGTAATATGGCATATCACGTTGGGCTTTAGTTGGAGTTCGTGCTGCGACATGTATGGGTGTTTGTAGCCGTTCAAGAAATCTGTTGTTGCCATTGGATGGTCCTCAATGGTCTGGTTATTTTCTGTGAGTCTATCGACGCTAAAGTAGCTTCTGGTATCCGCTAGGATCATTCGTATGATTTCAATATTGAAACTGTCGACGGTGATGTTTATTGTGTGAGTTAGTTATACTTTCGAGACCACAATCACAACTTTAGAATGACTAGAGTGCAAACACTTCACAATGTTTCAGTCTCAACCAATATATCACGTTCTTATATTGAATTCAACACTTCAATTCTCAAAGCAAATATCCCTATGAGGCAACTAGACTAGGTACTTCATGCAATTCAAATAGGATATTATATGTGAATAATACCCCGCAAACCATCGAAAATCACTGTAGCTTCAGTGCACTGTAGCTTCAGTGCACTGTAGCAGTAGTGCACTGTAGCTAAACATTCACCATATAGGCACTTCTAGGCGGCCAACGATCCGTCTCTGTATTGAGTCCATAACGATCTGCATTCTTATCAGCATCAGTTCGATGGTTGTGCAGTGCAATCCGGCCGCTTTTCTCTTGTTTCCAAGTTTGAAATAATTTTACGGGGCAAGTCTTCCTCCAACTCAATCATTATAAATAGTAACCACGTTCGATTATGAACCATGGTCACCAAAAATATTCAAGTGTAAAATCCTCCCATTTCAATGGTGCCTTATTCAAGTATTTACCCTAAGGTTTTCGTCTCTTAACAAGTTATGGAGCTGAACCTAGACAGTATCTCCACCTTCAAGATTAATGATATATTCACCTGTGCACTGAACCTAGGCAACATCTCCACCTTCAAGATCAATAATATATTCACCTGTGCAACCTCATCTGATATAACTGACAGAAGTAGATCATCATGCAATGATATTTTCCAACATATTGGAGATAGGAAAGGTCTCTTTTCACATAGCATGGGTGTTAGTAATATGTATGTGTTGTATAAGAACGGGATGGTATCTTCTATTTTGGTGGTTGTCTTAAAGAGTGTCAGGGGGATGTCGTTGAATAGACGTCCCTCTCCGATGGCGTCAATGAAACGCACGAGTTCTTTGTCGTTTGCATTTCTTATTGGCTCGTTGAGCCCTAGGACTTTGAAGTGGGTCCGCAAGGGGGAGGATATGATGGATGCATTTATTGTTGCTGTTTTGCCTCCTTGTTTGACGATGGGAGGAATCTGTCTAAAATCTCCAGCGCTATGAGTACTTTTCCTCCAAATGGGGTGCTTTTGATTTTTATTTTTTGTAAAAGAATATCAACGGCTTCTATGACTGCTTTGTTTGCCATGGGGAACTCATCCCATATGATTGTTGTTGCATTGTTGATCAATGTGGCCTTGGGAAATGTGGATCAAGTAATGAATGGATTCCAATATTATTTTTGACCACGTGTGTGGAATAAGGAGTGTACAATCCTTCCGGTAGGGTATTATAGCGATGTTAATGCCGTGATGGCACATGGCAAGATTATTTGCTGTAATCCTCGTACGTATTTACATATGGCATTCAACATATATGATTTTCTTGTACCTGCCTTGCCATAGACAAAGATTTGGGTTGGGGAATTGCTGTTGTTGATGAGTTCACATATGAAGGTGTAGATTGAGGCCTGATTTTTGTTCGTGGTCTGTAGCATAGACGAGCTCTCAGCAAGGTATTCTTCGTGGTTAGGAAATTTGTTCAATTCATTTTGTATTTCTTTAGATGGGATGTTGTGTATGTGTAGGCCAAAAGCTCCAGTGTTCGTTCCATGTTGCAGTAAGATGTTGTTAATGGCCGCGAGGGTTTCATTAGCGGCAACTAATTGATTTCATGGATATTGCTCTAGGAAGTCGGCTATCATATGTTCTTGAAATGTTTTCCATAGTTGGAGTGCTGGTCCGGAGTCTATAGTATCAAGAGTGTAAATAGGAATCGTAGGTGTGATGGAGTTTGTATGCAATGAAATTGCTTCTACATTACTGCGATGGCTTCGGTTGTTAGTGCAATTAGTCCCATGGCCTGAGCAGTTTCTTGATATGTTTTGTATTGTTGGTCATGAGTTTTGAGTTCCCCGCAGGAGCTAGCGGCTTTGTGAAGTAAAATGAGTCTCAAGTAGAATGTCTCTTCAGCTTTTGGAAGTAGTAACCGTACTCTGCAAATTAGCTAGCCTCTCGTTCGCTCGTGGATAATGTTCTGGACTACACCTGCGGCTTTCTGTTCTAGATTATCAATTGGTTTGAGGCGGATGCTCGGGTTGTATGCGGTGAATGTAAACTGTTCATTGTACCCGATGTAGGTGATACAATCATATTTGGGAGCAAGTCATCGTAGGAAGTATCTATCCAATAATGAGATCCCAATGTCTATGGATGTATTTTTAAGGCAATGTATATTTTGTCCCTCTAAGTGAAGCGGAAGGCATTTACAGAAGGATTCTTTTCAGTCATGTGATAGGACATAATTCTCCACGTGGCTTCCATGAATGATAGGTACCGTGCAAAAATAAAGTCATGAATATCGTTCTTTGTATGTTTTTGGTTAGTATTGTTATCTGTGCTAGTTTGTTTATGCTTTTCAGTCATGTGATAGGACATAATTCTCCACGTGGCTTCCATGAATGATAGGTACCGTGCAAAAATATAGTTATGAATATCATTCTTTGTATGTTTTTGGTTAGTATTGTTATCTGTGCTAGTTTGTTTTGGGATATCTGTAGACGGGGGCTGTTTGGCAGAGTTAATATCGAAGCGAGTCATATCAAAGCCTTTGTATATGTAGCCATAAAGGTATGCAAATATATGTACAGTTGATGCAACATCTGCATAAACATGGCAGTCCATTTCTCTCAATAGAAATGGGATGTATGGAACAATATTTGCATCTGCCTCAGTACGTCGCCTGTACTATACATACCCCTTTTCATCAATGTATGTTGTTGGATTCAATGGTTTTGGATAGTTTTAGCAGCACTTGTTATTATTCTTGAGACAACGTTTCGTATGTCGATGCATCATATACTTTTCAACTTGTGCTCTTAATGTAGGGTCCGTTGGTAGTTCGGCAGAGATTAGGTTATCAATCATGTCTATTGGAATCTCATGCTCTGTCTTTATAAGGATGTGTCCATGTGGCAATCCGCGCTTTTCGAATTCAATGACGTGCATCATGTAGGATAGGGGTCCAAGATAATTTCGAATAACTTTCTTTGTATATTGGACTCTTTCATGGCATGCTCGAACAACTACCATGGGATTGTCGGATGCATTTTGGCCGGGACGTAATTTGTTTTTTATTTCTGGCCATGCCGGATTCATTCTTGTAATTATGAAAAAACTCGATCTTCCTTTCACTCTCGCAAGTGCTAGAGCATCTGCGACTTGGACAACACACCATCGTCTAGAGCCCTAGAAGGATGCTGGCAGGATGTTGTGATGTGCGTTAGGATCTTCATCATCAATGAAGTCATCTTCATGTTGTGCTAGGTTTCGTCCATAGCCTTGAGTTACAATATAATGGAGACGTTCTTCTTCAACTCTGGAGTACATATCAACGAGGTATTTGCCACACAATCTGTCCAATTGTGAGAAGCGAGGTTCATGGAGTAGTCTAGTTCGGTACCAATCTATTTGGGACAGTTTCTGGTCATTGTGCAGATGCGATCCTAGTGTTCCATGTGGGAAGAATAATGGGTATTGAAGTGGTTCGTACGTAGGGTCAAGGATACTCAAGAATAGTGGATCGTGGTCGTGTTATTGTGTATTCATTGCAGTTCTAGGCTTTTTAGTGATGCTATTATTGGCATGCACGATAGTAACTATCTCGTCTGATGTGGAGGGATCCGCTAACCTAAGTGTTGTGGGCGTTGGATGTAAGCTTTTTATTGTCTTCAATTCTCCAATGTATGGATTGATGGCATCTAAGGTTGTGGCGACCTGCATAATCCATGTGGACAACACTTGCATCTCAGTGGCAATGGTACATCTCATTGAGTTGTCATATATGTACTAGTGAAGAGTGCTGTTGGAAGCACCTGCGGATAGGAGGCGATGGTACGTGCGGCCCATGATTGCAACAGATGATGGCATTTTCAAGTCCATGAAATCGCCCTCTGCGCCGAGGGCAGTGACGCAAAATAAGTTGTTTATAGTACGTGAATTATCAAAAAAGCCATGTATCGAGTAGAGTTCCTCTAATGGTGGAGGCAGAGGCTCAAGGTGTGGAAGTAAACGATGGCCGTTGTTGCAACAGAATGATATATTCTCGAATGATATATATTAATTGACATGGACATGCATTGTATTTACCTTGGGCGACACCAGTTTTTTGCTACTGATTGATTTTGGGCACGTTGCTCTTCCACATTACAACCTTTGAGTCTCTCAATACTATTAATGATTCGGCAAAAGCAAGATGAAAGTACTTGGTGATCTAATCATATAAAATTGTAATGTTGAATTTGTACCTGGGTCGTTTAACATGTTGGCTTAGTGGTTTTGTTCAAGCAAGTTTGTGCATGTAGACTTGTCTAAGAATCTGAAATGTGGTGATGTCGAATTAATCTATCAAGGGATTGCATTTCTTAAATGTATTGTAAACTAATGGAAGAAGGTTAGCATGGATTAGTATCACATAGATGTCGTCATGTGTCGAGAAACGAATGAGACAGACCCACAAGTAGAATAGATTGCATATTAAAGTGATTCTAAATCTAATGTGAGAGAATTGCTTTTGAGATGAAAATATCGAAGCAATTTTTCGGATGTTTATCCACAGCAGACTTGCACATGGAAAGAAGCTCAACTTTGTGATATGTTTGCTGCCAAATACAGCAATGCCCTGGGTGTCACAGTTTAGAATAGGGTAGGAATATGGCCAGAACTTCTAGAAGGAAGCTCCACTTTCTGTGAAAGATTATTTATGGAAAAGATTATTGGAAGGTCTACAAATGATGTTAGACATCCATTTCCCAAACTCCTAACATAAATGTGTCAAAAAAATGTCAAAGCAGCCAATGTCTTTGCTGCCACAATTTTGCAATCAGGTAGAAAGGTGGCCATAACTCCCAAAATAAACCTTTGTGTCTTGCGCAAGAGCATCTGCGGGAAAGACGATTCGAAGATCCACAATTGATGTTAGGCATGCACTTTCGAAATTCCTAACATAAATGGGCCATAACAGGGAAATATTTCGCAATGAATAACTCTATCTTGTTGAACGGATGAGGTCATGGCACATGCTTTCAAGACATCAACATATCCATGATTGTTTACATCGATAACATACTTAATTTTGTGATTCAAATCAAGGAAAGTCATGCTTTTCAGCATCGCTACAACCAAAGCCTGTAAGACGTTGGTAAGAGAAAATGTCTAATATTGTAGAGCTCGATTATTGGTAGGAATATTCTAAAACATGGCATGTCGATGATCAGTATGCATATTATAAACTCCTAGAATAATAAAACATGGTATATCCATCATCAACATGCACATTACAAAGTACACTACACTGCCCAAATCCTATATCGGAAGTCTATATCTAGATATGGCCAAAATATTCAGCCTTATATAATAAATAGGGAAGTATTTGCAGACAACATCCATGTCATACCAGAATGAGTAGCCTTACTTTAATTTCATATCTAGTTCTTGATACTACAATTTGCAGTTACAATTTGGGGATGTCACATAAATTTTGTTTGAGACTCCTTTTTGATACCTAGCAAAATATAGACCGATTCCTATATTCGTGTCGGACTTTCATCAACAACACCATTAGGAACTGAGCCGAGGATATATATTGCTAAGATATCCTCTTGACCTTCTATATGGGCATATAGCATTCACCTTTCGAGGCAGTATGACCGAAGCCAACAATGACACCACCAAGCGTAAGGCTATACACCTCTAAGAGAGGTGGACCCTAGCTATCCGTAACATTGATTGTGTCGCCCACCATTGGCATTTGGCACGATATAATCGTGGCAAATCAGGCATAAGGACATGGCCTCAACATCGAAAATAGCTGACTCCCTAAGAAAATTAAGCTTGTCGAGAGAGAAAGGCAACAAGATTTCTTTCTTCTTGTCTTTTTGTGTTTTCTATGTTCTTATTGTTTTAGAAATAGGGCAGAGTTCGTCCGTAGAATAAGGCGCTCATTAGGGTTCGTCCGCAGAATAATGCGTTCGCCATTGTCGAACCGCTCGGTAAGAGGAGGGCGACAGGCGCGGGCCTAACTAAGGACTCCCCCTAGACCTAACTAATAAAGAAACAACAAAAAACTCTAATTAAATTGCTAAAAAAAACTAAAAAAGAGAAGCTATTTGAATTGCGAATAATCCATTGCACACAAATGGCAAATATGGCATTTTCTATATTTGGAGAAAGGATATGAAGGAACATGATAGCTGGTCGTATTGAAAGACAATTTGACTTGATATTCAGTTACGGTTTTTTTTTTTTTTTTTTTTTTTTAAGAACTGAGTCTCAAATATATTAAAGAATCATAAGGTTACAAATCGAGTGAGGAGGAAAAGGGACTGCCCCGAAGGAACAGAAATACATCAACACTCTGCAACCACATACCTTCCAAAAGACGAATCCAACTACAACACAGAACACATACGAACTCACACTAGTCACCCAAACATGGTCACCAAAGAAATACTGTCCAGCAGCCATACTGTCCTTAGGACGCTGGCTACTGCTACGACGTTAAAATATACTTCCTTCCTTCCTTCCCAGGGTCATCTTCCAACGCCAGAGGATTGATCCTGAACGTAACTATCTGCCCGACACCACAACCATCTCCCTTGATGGGAGCTCCACCCTGAAAAGCACCATCCCGTCCCAACGGGCAATCTCGAACAAAAGGCTCCCCTCCACCAGGGCCAGCAACCACCGTATCGCCATCAGAGTTCCTCGCTGGCCTATGCACCTCAACAGAATCCGGACCACATACTGGATCCACCGGCTCCTCCGAAGAGCCACCTGCTCGCTCTGCCCTCACACCTGGCACTCCACCACAATGATGCTCCTGTGACGCTCCCTGATGGTATACGATGCTCCCATCGTATAACGCCGGGGACATTCCCCTCCCCAACGGGTCGAACCC
>JAANSK020202430.1:0-14499 GCA_011763485.2 Isoetes engelmannii
GTAGTTTTGATGCCCCGATACTAAAACCCTATGAAATCTGTAGGGTTTGTGTCTTAGCAGCCTTCCCTGCCCCTGAAACGATTGAGAATTTGCGTGCAGGGTTTCATCGAGGGTTCGAAGAGGGGGAGAATAACAAGAACCTCCCCAGGCAGTTGCCCCGTCTCAATGGCTCGTAACAAGATGAACATCGTCCAACCGGGCATGCCAGAAGGTACGGAAGGACAATTCAGCTACGTGGTTGCATCCAGAAAGCTATGGTTACGCTAGGACACATGTTTGAGGAGTAGAAGTTTGATCAAAGGCCCGGATTGCCAAGTGCATGCTATGTTCAGAGTTTTGCTTATGAATAAAAAAATTTCGCTGTGTTATTGTCAACTTGGCCCAATATAAAACTATGCTACCAATCAATGCACATAATACAAGTTTATAATTATAGTTAAGGATCGCACTATAAAAGTAAGGCAAAGTTATATATTTACTAATTGACATAAAAAAAACTATGCTCAAAGTCAGTAGTGACATTAAGGATTGAAATAAGTATATTAAAAAATCAAAACTACTAATTGACATAAAACACTATGTTCAAAGTCAGTAGTGACATTAAGGATTGGAATAAGTATATTAAAAAAACAACCATAAAAACCAACATAATTGATTGTTAACAAGCATAGTAAATAAGCATGTGCCAAAAAACCATAGCACACTTGCAAAATCAAACATGGGAGGACTAAAACTAGGCTAGAAAATACCTATGATAGTGATAACTAATATGTAAAATCATCTTAAATTGTAATATTGACAATGTATGCTTCAGAACCAACTCCTAAACTAGTAATAACTTTTAAGAAACTACTGTTAGATATAAAACTAGTATAATAACTATGATCATACTAGTAGTGATTATGAACCCTTTATAGAGCACACAACCCCATACCACATCTATGATTTTCTGAAGGCAAAGTTCATATGACACTCGAACTAACAACCTCAAGTTGACAAACTAATGCATTAACCACTACAAGTTTACAAGAGAGAAAGAGAGAATGAAAACATCCACTAGAGACCAACCCATTCATCTTGAAAACAAATGACTTACATTGAAAAGTAAAAGTAGAAACAACATGATGGCAGATATAGCTTTGCCATCCTAAACTGCAGGAAGGTGCCAAAGCAGTGGCCGAGCTCCCATAATAGAAGCCTAGACCATCTCCATACGTTTCTGCTAGAAATAAGGTTCTGTTAGACACTAATCAAGTACATGACGTGGACAGAGCACTTGCTTCACTAGTTCTGTTCGCCACGTGCTTGTACAACATGTTCTAACACACCCCCCCCCAAACTGAACTAATGAAACATAAACTGATTAAATTAAATAGAGATTTAACTGGATAAACCAAAAGATCTGACGAACTGAAAGAAACCTTTTGTTGCTCCCCCTTGATTAATATGCATTCCTTGCCTACTACTTCAAGCAAACGTCATGCCCATCTCGTCAATGCACCTGCTGAAGGATTTCCTTCCCAAAGGCTTTGTGAAGATGTCAGCAGTCATCTTGTCTGTTCTTAAATACCTTACAACAATTCTGTTTTCTGCAATCTTCTCCCTTGTAAAGTGATATTGTAATTGGATATGTTTTGCTTTGGAGAAATTGGTAGGATTCTTGGCCAGACTCAAGACTGTCTTATTGTCATTGAATATGACAGTTGCTTGTGTTTGTGCTGCATGCAACTCCTTAAGAATCCGTCTGAGCCATATTTGGTATTTTTCCTTAAGCACAAGTCAGAAGTATGTTTGTAGGATATGATGATTATATCAAACTATCTGGATGACACCCTCATGCCTCAGATTGCAGAAGCCAATTCAACCAAGGAAGCTTGGGAACAACTTGAGAGGTGTTACAAAAGGAGACACTTCTCTATTCAAGCCAACCTCTACAACACTGTGCTCAACACCAAACTCAAGGAATATGACTTTGTGGAGGAATATATGGGTGTTATTCGACAAGAAGCTAAGCAGTTGCAAGGCATGCAAAAGGCTCTAGATGATGACGTGATAGTAGGAGCATTGTTGCTTGGATTACCTTTTAGCTACAACAGTGTGAAGAACATCATTGGATCAGCAGAGAAAGTAGATCTTGAGTGGGCATGCCAACAGCTTTTGCTTGAAGAGAGAAACCAAAGTGGTACCAAAAGATCTAGGACCAAAGATAATCAGGCTTTCATGGGAAATAAAGATGGAGGCAAGGAAGAAACTCGGAGGTGTTACAACTGTAACAAAATAGGCCACATAGGGAAGTATTGCCCAGAACCTGACAGGAGAAAAAGGAAAGAGAATCCAAAAGGGAAAGAGCAGAAAAGGAGCAAGTATAAAGAAAGTGCAAAGAGGAAGAAAGAGGACTCCAAAGCCCATAAAGCAACTGATAGCAGTTCCTCTAGAGGAGAAGAATCAGAATCGGATGATGACTATGTGGTCTTTGCTGGAAGGGCATTCTTTGGCAAGTCTAAACCTGCACCAAACATCTTTGGTAAGGCTATAGCTTATTTATCTTATTTTCTTCAAACCATGATGTTGTCTTGTCTGGAGAGTAGCCAGTGATGCCACAACCTCATGCTTCATAGCTTTAGATATAGTCAAAGGTGTATGGTACTTGATTTTGGAGCAAGTGACCATATAACCCAACAGAGAGATCTGTTTTCGGACTACATCTCAAACAAGTCGGGCAGAAAAGTGAGGATTGGAAAAGGGAAACTTGATATTGTAGGGGTTGGCAATGTGCACCTCACACTGCCACAAGGAAAACTCTTCCTAAGGAACGTGCTGCATGTGCCAGACCTTGAAGCCAACCTTTTGTCCATATCCAAAATGGATGGTGCACACTACTTTGTCAATTTTGTCAATGGCAGATGTGTTGTGAAGAACAAAAGAGAGGAGATCATTGCAAAAGGGGAGAGGGATGGCAACATTTATCAGTTGAGCTGGGCATCCAATCCCAATGCAGCATTCACGGCCATCAAAGTGCAAGAAGCAAAAATATGGCATGAACGCATGGACATGCAAATTATCCCTTGCTGAAGCAAATGCAGGAACAAAAACTTGTGGCAGGGTTAACCAATATTTGCAGGCCACAAACATTATGTGAGGTTGTGTTTAGGGAAACTCAAAAGGAAACCTTATAGAAAGGAGAAAACAAAAAGGGCATCACATCTTTTGGATTTACTGCATCTTGACTTATGGGGACCAGCCAACATCATATAACTTGGAGGATCCAAGTACTTCATGCTCATCATTGATGATTTCAACAGAAAAAATTAGGTATTTTTCCTTAAGCATAAGTCAGAAGTCTATGAACAGTTCACTAAATGGAAAACAGAGGTTGAGAAACAAGCTGGCAGTAGTATCAAGATCATCCGAACTGATCAAGGTAAAGAATTGCTCAACAATAAACTCAACCAATTCTTGCAATCACATGGCATACACCATCAAAGGTTAGTTGCATATGAACATCAGCAGAATGGTGTGGTGGAATGAAAAAACAGGACCATGCTCGAATGTGCACGGGCAATGATCCATGGCAGAAATATTGATCCCATCGTTTGGGCAGAGGCAGTGCACACAGCCTGCTACCTTCTGAATCGAGTGCCTGCAAAGGCAAATCCAGGTGTAGTTCCCGAGGAGGTGTGGACTGGATATAAGCCAGATGTGCAAGATCTTAAGATCTTTAGATGCAAGGCGTACGCACACTTGAATCCCCAAGAACGCCCTAAAGGAAAAATTTCCTCTAGAGCTTTGGAATGCATGTTTGTGGTATATGGTGATTATATCAAAGGATATAGACTCTATGTGCCCTTGACAAAGAAAATCATTGTAAGACGAAGTGTTGAGTTTGATGAACATGTCTTCATGCTTGGCAAGCAAAGCAAATCATCAAAAGTTGAATGGTATGAGGTTGACCATGATCATGAAAATGAGGACTCCTACCCAGCACCATCAGCACCCATAGCACCTATATCTGGACCAACACCTGCCCCTGTTGCTATCACACAAGAAGAATCTGAACCAAATGATGGCGGTGAAGACTTTGTCCAATCTGAGCCAGAGGAGACCGATCTTGAAGAAGATGAAGACCTCTCAACAGTGCCACTTAGAAGATCCATCAGAATAAAGAGGCCAACAGACCGCACGAAGTCTTATCTTGAGTCAAAATCTGGTAAGTCCTCATCTTACATTGCTTTTCATAGTCATCTTGCTGTTGATAAGACATTGAGTTATCAAGAAGCTAGGAGCAGTTCCAATCATCACCAGTGGTGCAGGGCTATGGTAGATGAGTATCAGTCCTTGTTGGACAATGACACATGGGATTTGTGTTCACTTCGTCCACCCAATAGACGAGCTATGTCTTATAAATGGGTGTATAAGGTTAAGTATGATGTAGAAGGAAAACTTGACAGATTCAAAGCTTGTTTAGTAGCTAGGGGCTACTCTCAGGTCCCAGGAGCTGATTTTCATGAAACGTTTGCACCTATGGCAAGACTAACTTATGTTAGGACAGCAGCTGCATACAAGCTTGATCTTCAGCAAATGGACGTGAAGACATCATTTCTGAATAGACAACTCCAAGAGGAAGTCTACATGAAGCAAGCACCTGGTTTCACACATAAAGGAAACGAAAAACTTGTGTACAAGCTGAAGCGTGCCATATATGGACTCAAACAGGCCTCCAGGCAGTGGTATCACGCCATTCATAAGTTTTTCACAGAAAATGGCTTCTTTCAAAGCCAAGCTGACTGGAATGTTTACTTCAAGTTTACAGAGTCCAGCATGATCATCATAGTCTTGTATGTTGATGGGCTAGTAACTGCCAGAGTCTTATGCAGGGGACGAAGCATGCACTGAGCACACGCTTTCATATGACTGATGTAGGCACCCTGAAGTACTTTTTAGGAATCCAGGTGCATAGAGATCTGGATGGTAACATCACTATACACCAGACGAAGGCCATTTAGTCCCTTCTCACTAAGTGCAACATGGATGCAAGTAAGCCTATTTGTACTCCAGCAACTGCCCAGTCTTGTGATTCATTTAAAGGAATAGATGTTGACATGCAAGACATTGGTTATCGAAGTTTAGTTGGGTCCTTAATGCATTTTATGGTTTGTACAAGACCAGACATAGCACAAGCTGTTATCACCCATAGCCAGTTTTTTGAGAAACCTGAACCTAAGCGTTGGCAGGGTCTTAAAAGGTTGCTCAGATATCGGCAATGCACTACACAACTAGGCATCACCTTCCATCATGATGCTTCTCTCAATCTTACTGGCTATGCAGATGCAGACTATGCAGGTGATGACATTGATCAAAAATCACGCAACGGTTTTTGTTTTATGCTGCAAGGGGGAATAATCAGTTGGTCCAACAGAAAACAAAAGGCAACTACTGCCTCTAGTTGTGAAGCAGAGTACGTGACACTTGCAGCAGCCACTAAAGAGGCAATATGGCTCAGACGGATTCTTAAGGAGTTGCATGCAGCACAAACATAAGCAACTGTCATATTCAATGACAATAAGGCATCCTTGAGTCGGGCCAAGAATCCTACCAATTTCTCCAAAGCAAAACATATCCAAGTACAATATCAGTTTACAAGGAAGAAGATTGCAGAAAACAGAATTGATGTAAGGTATTTAAGGACAGACAAGATGACCGCTGACATCTTCACAAAGCCTTTGGGAAGGATATCTTTTTGCAGGTGCATTGACGAGATGGGCACGAGATTTGCTTGAAGTTTGCAGGCAAGGAATGCCTATTAATCAAGGGGGAGCAACAAAAGGTTTCTTTCTTCAAGCAAAAGCTGTTGGCATGCCCACTCAAGATCTGCTTTCTCTGCTGATCCAATGATGTTCTTCAGATTGTTTAAAAAATAGCTAGAAGGCAATCCAAGCAACAATGCTCCTACTATCACGTCATCATCTAGAGCCTTTTGCATGCCCTGCAACTGCTTAGCTGCTTGCCAAATAACACCCATGTATCCCTCCATAGAGTCACATTCCTTGAGTTTGGTGTTGAACACAATGTTGTAGAGGTTGGCCTGAATAGAGAAGTGTCTCCTTTTGTAACACCTCTCAAGTTGTTCCCAAGCTTCCTTGGCTGAATTGGCTTATGCAATATGTGGCATGAGGGTGTCATCTAGATACTTGAGGATTCGACTCTTGGCTGCCCAATCTTTCTGCTACCATCTTGCCAAGCATTGCCGTTCAAGCTCTACTGCTGCAAGGTCTTCTGTGGGTGCTTGTCCTTTGACGACTTGGGCTGTGGTTTGAGCCACATTCGTCCCTTTTGCTCGGATTGTTGGCTTGGGTTCATCTCCAGAAATGATATCCCATAAGCCCTTCTCGCATAATTTGGTTTGTACCTTGATGAACCAGTAATATGCGTTGCTGTGGTTCAGAGGTTCGATCCTCATGATCGAAGCCGTGCTGCAATCTTCCCTGTTCAGAGTCAGTACAAGATCGTGGGCACTCTGATACCATGAAAACAAATGACTTACATTGAAAAGTAAAAGTAGAAACAACATGATGGCAGATATAGCTTTGCCATCCTACTGCAGGAAGGTGGCAAAGTGGTGGCCAAGCTCCTGTAATAGAAGCCTAAACCACCTCCATACGTTTCTGCTAGAAATAAGGTTCTGTTAGACAATAATGAAGCACATGACGTGGACAAAGCACTTGCTTCACTAGTTCTGTTCTAACACATCTTATATCGCATGTGTTCATGAGCAAAGGTCGAATGGTACCAAATGAGTTCTACTTTCTTTTTGAGTTGCAAGTCCTCATGAGGATTTTAACCAGAGCACAAATGGCACTGATTGTTTCGTATGGCACGCTAAAAAGTGGGTCTATGAACATAATTTCTTAGGGCATTTGACAACTTTTTAGGGCGTTTAGGGGGGTTTCCCATGGAACCTCAGACCTGAATGCTCAGCTGGAGCAAGGAATCTGGGTTCCCATGGATCCGGAGACCTGTAGAAATCTTCCTGAAAATCTCAGCGGCATGATGCATGGGAAACAAATATCAGCCATTAGATCAAATTCAGGTTTAAGACCTGAGCGCCAAGAACCCTGGAGGAGATACTTTTTGTGCAGGTCGCAAACCTGATCGCAGAAGTTTTTGAGAGAGAAAGCAATCAGGCTCGATGCCCATGGGAAACCCCCCTTATTGGGTTTCTAGAACCTCACATGTCTCTCTCTCTCTAAAGTTGAAAATTGGTGAAGGGTGCAAGCAATCCTTGTAGAAGAAGAAGATCCTTTTAGGGAAGGAAGCTAGTGTGTTTCCCAAAGGAAGAAGAAGATCCCTTTTCCTAAAAATATATCATTGACATTCTAATAAGAACAAGGGCAACAAGGGGCTTTAGTTAGTGGAAGCTGCCTCTCCCACGTACTCTGTCGAAATCAACCTGTACCCCCCGGGGTATATGCTCCACAAAGCCACTTCTCTCTTCGGCTGGTTTCTATTCGCCAGGCGCTGCCGCACAAGCTCCTCAGATGCAGGGATTAATCTTCTATTTTGGATTCAGGTCTGCCTTTTGCCGGAGCTTTTTGCCCATGAGCTTCACTCAGGTTTTTTAGCTTTTAGCTCTATTTTGCCTTTTGCCGGTGCTTTTCGATCAGTTTTAGGTTGTGGATCCAGTTCTTTGTAATTATTTTACCCGGATTGCTGGTTGCTCGCCCATTATTTTGGGCACGAAAGGGTTCTCCTTAATGTTGGTGCTTCTGAGCTGAAAATTCTCTTCGCTCATATTTGATTTGGGTTTGAATTGAGAGAGCATTCAATATATCTCATTCTTCAGCTGCACCTATAGAGCTGATGTTGCAAAGAGAAATTCATTATCAGCTATTTTTCTCTACATGCACAAGGCCTAGTTTACTAGATGCAAAATCTGTCATTGGATAGCGGATTTGGCTGTGGGAGGGCAGGTTGGTATGCAGCGCACATCCAATGCCAAGGGAAGGTGGAGGTGCATGCGTATAAGTAATGGCCACAGCCAACTCACAGGCTTCTGGAGTGCGAAATCATTTCAAAACTCCCGAGGGCCGTTACAAGCTTTCGCGGGAGAAAAGTCATCCAACAGGCCTTTTACATTACAGTCATGGCAAGACTGTTACACAGGCAAGTGCCCAGTTATTACTTAATGCTGCATTTCGATTTACATTTGTGAGAAAAATGAATTTGTCAACCTAGATCCTTTCTTCTTCAGGTCACTTTGGCACATCTCAAAGACAAGCCTGCCCAAGCAAACTCTGGGAACTCTGGAGCAGGTGGAACAGGGGGGATGCGATTTCCAACAGTAAGGTTGCTGGGGGCTGGCAATGGAAGTAGAGCACTTGGATTTGTTGGGGGAAATGGTTTTGCTAGCAAATTTAGTGGAGCCAAGTCCACTGTTTCTGGGAGTGTGAATGTAGGAGTCAGTAATGGCCCTGCTTTATCAAACTTTGATGGGGAGGGTGTATATGCCATTTTTAATGTTGGTGATGCTCTTTTCATCAGTGACTACAATTCAAATGAGAAGGCAAGCAAGCTTAATGGAGCACATCTTATCAACTGACGATTTCTCAGAAATGTATATTTTGATATTGCAGGATCCCGTAAAAAGTCTACACTTCAACAATTCTAACCCAATCTGTCATGCGTTTGATCCTGAGGCTAAGGATGGACATGATCTCCTTATTGGATTAATATCAGGAGATGGTAATTATTGTACAAAACTTCTTCCCTCAGCCAACTCATCATTTTCTGTAATGGATATCTTTTGTTACAGTGTACTCAGTTTCACTGCGGCAACAGCTACAGGATCCTGGAAAGAAACTTGTTGGCGCAATGCACTATAATAAAGAGGGTTCTCTTAACAGTAGGTATGTTGCATCACTGATTGTTATAGGGTGTTGACTACAGTTATTATCAAGCACAATGTAGCAGACCGTATCTAGTGACCTTCCTGATTATCAATAGTACTCACTTCCCTGATTATTAATAGGAGTGCCGAGATATGTATTGTGTGGATTTACCAATAATTTGATAGCCGCCATGTAGAACACATTAAATGAAAGTCAGTTTCTTATGTGCAAAGATATGCTGTTTGATTATGCTTTATTGATGTTTCACAGTCGGTGCACCGCGGTTGCATGGGTGCCCCATAGCGAAGGCCTCTTTGCAGTTGCTCATGCAGATGGTAATCTCTATTTCTATGATAAGGTACACACTGAAGTAATTTCTTTCAATGTAAGGTCATGCATTAGTGGCTCTAAGTGTAGCATCTTTAAGGTATTGGAATTTTGAGGATTGTGAGAGTCAACAGTTATAGGGCATGCAGTTTTGTCTATAATTAGAAGTATTAAGTGGGAATTTGTATTCATAATTGTAAAAGAAGCACGTTCGTGCTCAACACAAATTTACCTAGAAGAATATATCTCTTCTTCATGTCTTGTTGTTTGTCCTGTTGTGCCATTGTCCAAGAAGCATTTGGAGTTTGTTTTCCACTCCACTCTTCTGTTGTGTCTCGATTGCAGATTAGTTGTTTGATGTATTACATATTTTTCAGAGCAAAGATGCAAGTGGAGATGTGTCCTTTCCACCTGTCAAGGATCCTGCTCAGTTTTCAGTAGCACATGCACGATCCAGTAAGGTGAGCTCCACGGTTCTTTCTAGGTTTGCCAATGTTATGTGCAAGAAATAAGTTGTTTGTGGCTTATTTTTTACTTATTTGACAGAGCAACCCAATTGCAAGGTGGCACATATGCCAGGGGTCCATTAATAGCCTTGCATTTTCTGCAGACGGGGCTTTCTTGGCTACAGTTGGCAGGGATGGTATGCACTTTGTTCAATCGTTTGTAGAAACCACCATCTTTTATCATCTAAGCCTATATGTATGCAGGCTATTTGAGAATATTTGACTATGCCAAGGAGCAGATGGTTTGTGGGGGCAAAAGCTACTTCGGTGCCTTACTTTGTTGTGCATGGAGGTACATTTCTTTCATGTGCCGGTTGTGAAGTTTTGTTAAGTGTCCACAATGCATGTTTCTATAGGTGAAGAGCTTACTGAGCATAAGCTTGGAAACCAGAGTCCTAACTGCTGTGTTAAACACCACTGTTGCCTTAGCTGTTTTTTCGTGCTAAAATTGAAGATAAGAACATATTCTAAAGCCATTCTTGTAGTTTTTTGTTGCCTCATATGGTGCTAAAATTTTAGACGAATGAAGTTCTGCTAAAATAATTTGAGGTCAGGCAAGCATTGAGCAAATGCAATTCGATAGCCAATTTTACTTGAGGAAGCATGGTAACATTTGAAAGATTTTCAGGTTTTGTTTAATCTACCTTAAGGTATTTTAGTCTGACTCTGCAGCCTTTGACTTTGAGCACTTCATGAAAAAAAGAATTCATATCTTGAAACCAACTGTGGAAGTTCTCATACTTTTCTCAGTTAATAAAATTTTACACCTTCTGCTTCCAAAATGGTCTGCCTAAATAATTCTTAAATCTATTATCATTTTATCCTGCACCAAACTTTTACTCACCATGATATGGTAACTTTCCCTTATACGTTGTTGTTATCTGCAAAAGAAAAGTCATTTGCGAAATGTCATTTCCATAGGATTATATTAACGAGTTTCAATTGTGCAGCTGCAAGTGTATTAAGCACATCTGATTAATAAAGCATGCTGTTTGTCATTCATATTTCTCAGTCCAGATGGGAAGTACGTTTTAACAGGAGGAGAGGATGATTCGGTGCAAGTATGGAGTATGGAAGACCATGCTGTTGTTGCTTGGGGTGAGGGACATAATTCCTGGGTGAGTTTTCATCAGAAGCTATGTGGTAGGGCTTAGGTAATTTTGCCATGGGAAAACCCTGGATGCCTGAAAAATTATATTGGATCTGTTCTCTTATAATGCATAAGAGCTAAAACAGATTCCTTCAACTGTTGTCACAGGTTAGTCAAGTTGCATTTGATCCATATTGGATTTCACCTGGTGCAGCTGGTGAAACAACTTATCGATTTGGATCGGTGGGTCAGGTATAGTATTGCTTTCACCTGAAATCTTGCGGTCAGATTGAGGCCGTCTATTTGCATCAAATTTTCTCCAGCTGAATAGCCATTCGATAGCTTGATTTAATGCATAGTAAAGTGGATGTCTCCCTAACTAGGTTATGGTATATAATCAGGATACACAACTGCTTCTTTGGGATTTAGCAATGGACGAGGTGGTTGTGCCACTGAGAAGATTAGCTCCATCTGGTTCATCTCCATCATATAGTGGAAGTAGTAATGGGCAAGCAACAAAGGCTGATGGTTCACATTCAACAGGTGTTCTTCAACCAGCTCCCTGCAGGAAAGAGGTCCCAAAACTGGCACCTTTAATGTCACAGCGGGTGCATCCAGAGCCTCTTTCTGGACTTGCTTTTACCCGTGATTCAATAATGACTGCTTGTCATGAAGGGCATATTAAAATTTGGGATAGACCAGTTCCTGGTGATTTCTCCGTTGGCAGTGCAGAGAATTCGATTGGAAGTCTGAAAGATAGACAACAATCAAAAAGTAGCAATCACAAACAGTAAGGATGTGTTAGCATTATCCTCTCTGGGCCAGTACCCCAGCCAGTGACTTTAAACTTTAAAGGTGCTGTACATTTGACATCTGCTACAGTCCAACTTGGTTGCCATTCCTATCCATCGGCAATAATGCTTTTCTTCCACAGCTGACTTCATCAAATTGGGCATTGAATTTGAGGAATTGTGTTAATTTTTTTGATCTGAGTGGGAATCATATGCTATTATCCGACCACATAATAGTTCCTTCCAGAGGTTCAGCTCAAGTTGGTGAAGGCTGTGTACTTGATCTATGATCGTGTTCTTCGATGAAAATTTTGACATCATGCTATGCCATGGTTTTAAAGCTGATGGTATATTAAGAAATTACATTGTCTCTAAGTTGGCCATGCACAATTGGTGGTTTGTAAATTTGAGGCAAATATGAGGGAATAAATTCAAATGTACGTGGAAGCACTGCATCTGCTAATTTTCTAATTTTCTAACTACAGATTTCACTGAATTCAACATGTAGTTGAGCCGATGTCTCTTTTAACTCAGCGTTGCAATCCCAAAACTTTTCTTCAGTTGCTGCAAAAGTGCCCAGACTTTAATGCTCAAATTATTGAAGGCACTTTTAAGACAATATTTTTGAAGTTTATTCTCATTTTGCAATTATCTCTCGTATATGTAACTCATAATTCATATAGGGAAGATTCTATTCTGTTGCCAAATGCTGTCACATTAGCGCATGGTGTTCGTAAGGCTCTTTTAGGAAAAATCTTAACGCATGTGCATACAAAAGCTTTGCTTCGAAGCCAAGGTTTTTTTCTTCCTTGGCGAGCTAAGAGTATATAAAAATGTGAGCTCTGGCTAACACTGGCATTGGCGATGGCGAGTCCAGCGTTTTTAGAAGAAATGCCCAGGCTTAATGAACTGCTTGGTGGTTTCATATTTGTTTGTAGCAACGAGACCATGCTCGAGGATTTTGACATGCGTCTATTTGGTATGTGTTATTAATTCCTACTCGATCCGTTTTGATTACATCATTCATGGTGTCGGTGTTTCCGTCAATTGGTAAGTGTGAACTAAATTCTCGTGATTGGGGTTTCGATGGGTCACGATAGAATTTCGATGAGAATTTGCAAGTCTCAAAATTCTTACATCTTATTTGAAATTCTTGATATCTTTTACATCTGGATAGTGGGTTATGAAAAACCCTTGCTATAATGACAAACAATACAGTTTATTTACACAATCAATTCGACCAATGTGAATTGCTCTTTTGCCATGGGATACTGAAAGGATATTACCATGTGTGATTAATTTAGCTGAGCCACAATACCAAAAGTTATACAGGCAACCAATGGATTTTTAATGGAGTATGCATTAGTTTCAAAGAATGGTAATTGTGAGTGAGCTACTTATAACAAGCAAAATTTTATTAACGTTTTAGTACAAATAGAAGCTGACGTTATTTTACTCATGCATATTGCTACTTGTTGATAAAAACTTATTTTCAGGGCTGCCAAAGAGTTTTCAAGAATCTGTGAAGGCTATACAACTAGGCCTACCATTGTTTCTATTATAACTACACAATATGTTGAGAATCAGATCAAGGCAGCAAGAATCAACGAAAGAGAGCAAAAAGCAAGCAAGAAAGAACGACTAACTTCATCTATTGAATGAAAAGTACATGTACTTATACCACAAGAGGATTCTAACGTCTCTATCCTAACTAACTATGCCACATCACTGATCCTTGATGTGGCACAAATATGGCTTATACATGTGTATATCTTAACAGCCTCCCTAAAGCCATATTTGCATAGTAAAAGAAAAGAAAAAAGAGAACTACTGCTGTAAAACTACTGATGTAATATCCTCCTTACAGTGAAACTTGGGTCTAGAACATCATCAAGACCATTAAACCCAAGTGCTCCTTCAAAATAGATCTTCCATGCTGAATAATTATCTCCTGCAAGGATGGAATTCCAATTATGAGGAAGCTTGCCGGTCTCCATCTCTACCAAGAAGTGCCACGAAATAATCAAAGGAGGGGCCTTTGTCGGGAAAAGAGAACCTCCCGTCTAAACTTAGACGGCCAAAAAAGGACGTCTGCCAAAAAAAATCTTCCAACTTATATTTAGGCAAAAATTTGCCTCAACCACAAACGATTACCCAGCCAACGGACCTCCAGCGTCACGCACTGGCTGTTCTTCATAGATTTGACCTCAGCGCCAAAAATCTGCTGCCCAAAATACACCAAACTCTGCTTCAGTAGGAATTAGCCCGATCTTGGCCTTGAATTGACCGCTATCAACTCAATTGCACTCCTAATCCAGCCTACTGCCCCATCTCTAGCTCTGATACCATGTTGAGAATCGGATCAAGGCAGCAAGAATCAACGAAAGAGAGCAAAGAGCAAGCAAGAAAGAACGGCTAACTTCATCTATTGAATGAAAAGTACATGTACTTATACCACAAGAGGATTCTAATGTCTATATCCTAACTAACTATGTCACGTCACTGATCCTTGATGTGGCACAAATATGGCTTATACATGCGTATACCTTAACACAATACGATGTTTTTTTGCATGGGGTATTTGAGGTGTGCCATCATGCTGCCATGACCATATCAGTGTGATAATTGAGCAAACTGATCTGATACTTGTTGGTGGTTCTATTAGGCATCTAGTGATGGGGGCATGAATCTGGAACCCTTGGCATGGAAAAACAAAGAGTGTAGGAGCGAAATGGAACCGTCATCTAGGTTCCCCGCACAGGCCATAAAGGGACTTCACAGGGGTATATTTGCACTTATTTTCTTTATTCAACTATTAACCATGATTTCACTATTTTGAACTTATTCCACCGTTCATTTTTTTTTTCTGGTTTTTAACCTATGTTTTGGTCAAGATTTTG
>JAANSK020202541.1:0-14498 GCA_011763485.2 Isoetes engelmannii
CGTGCTTTTACCCTCCTACTCCCCCTTTAGCTTAATGTGTTTGGCTTGAAACCCACCAACCACTAAAGTTAAAGTGCAAAAGATATGGAGAAGCTTCCTTAAAAGGCGGATTGTATGGTGAAGTGACATGGAGGACTTGTGCAGCATGGAGGTGAGTTTCATCAAGCCTCATGATGTCTCACAATTCAAAGTGGCTTGCGGATTTGATCGATTTCTGACAAGCAAAGCTTATTAGTTTTTTGAAATCACAAACTATAGGTTGCAAAAGTTTTTTCTTTTCTTTTCTTTTTTAATTATCAAACTGCTTTTTTAATTTTCATCTGTCCTTTCATTTGTGACTATTGATGTTTGTATTATTCCATGGCATATTCGCTCTCCCATTTTCTACACCAACACCTGAATTATAATGGACGAAAATCGATTTTCCAGCTCATCCTATGGTTTTCAAACCATTACAAGGAAGTCAAGTTACAAATCAACGGATTCTTATTGTTCTTAAAGACACATTAGGTAAACCTGATCATCGGATTCTTATTTTCCTCAAGCAAACCTGATCATCGGATTCTTATTGTCCTCAAGAACATAGCAGATAAACCTTATCATCAGCAAAACTAGAAGCTTGCAGTATAACAACAACAACCAAAAAAAAAAAAAAAAAAGGGGAGAAAAAAGAATAAAGAAAAAAGAAAAAAGAAAAAAGAAAACATGACTAAAACAACCCTAAAAGACCTACTCAAAATAGAAGATTCCATATTCAACGGTCAGCTTTCTACGTATTAACACACGAATTCCTACTCTAAACCATTAGAAATCTTAAGTTATAAAATATCTTTTCCACAACTTTTAAACTTTATAGCAACCTACCTTTAACTGCAAAATTCTGATATATGTTTCATCAACCTTTTTCAATTGCGATTGGAGTTGGTCAAAAAAGAATGTCAATTGGCGCCTTTCCTGTGGTCCCTTCTATGGCCAAGATGAAAACTTCAAGCCTCCCCTCTTCCACCAGCATCGATCTATTGTTCTTTTCTTCTTTTTCTTCTTATTTTTGAAATTGAAGAATGTCAGTCTATTCATCATGCTCAAACGTCAGTCTATTCATCATCACATCATGAACACATTCACTTTAATTTATTCTACATATCAGATGGAAGCCAATGCACTATCTAGGAGCTACTTTGCATGTGATTATCCATTACATATGGCAGGTTTAAGGTCTCTACCACAGGACGTGTGATCATACTTGAACCTACGAGCACAAGACTGTGATCATACTTGAACCCACGACCTCGAGCCAATGGAATTTTTTTAAGGTTCCCATTATTAGAGATATTGGCCAGAATTGAACCCATGAACTCAGGGCAATGGAATTTTAAGGTTCCCATTACAAGACCGATATTAGCCAAGTTTGAACCCATGACCTCGGGTGTGGCAGTTTAAGGTCCTGCCACAAGACCATATCCTAAAGGACTGCATCGATCGTTGCCTACTGTTGGCATCAATATAACCAGGTGAGCTATTTACTTAGACTAAAATTTCTAGTATAGAATCCATAGTTGCAAAAGAGCAGTCGAGTTATACTTTCTTCTAAGTTGAATAGGTGAGTGATACCTTCTAACTCGAATAGGTGAATGATACCTTTTGTCTTCTTTGAAAAACTAGGGTGAACTTGGAATTTTTCTCCAATGCTGACAAGCTTGTTTATGCGCATTTCTTGTACTTTAACCTTTAAAACTTGTTTGGACAAAGGCTAACTTCGATTGACTTTCTCATACCAACTTTGGCAAACCACAATTGGTAGGTTGGCACGGTTGGAAGGTTGTCCCAACATTGATCTCAACCATGTTTTGAGTATTCATCTTGGTTTCAAAAGAAAATAGCAAGAAAGGAAGGTAAATCATGAAACATTACTTTCACTTTAGTTTTGTGTGTTTAGGTTTAGGGCATTTTGGCTCGAAACCACTATAGCCAGTGAAATCAAAGGTGCAAAACATGGAGAAATTGCCACCTTGCTTTACCTGTTATCGCGTAGAGGTGTTAGTGTCAACATGATTCAAATTTACTATGCAAAAGATTCATTATGCAAAAGAATAAATTAGAAGTCAAAGGGCTTCGTGCATGTGTCAAGATCTTGGTGCCGGTTTGATAAATATGTAAGTTGTATATCTCATTTGCCACTTAAACTCCCAATTAAATTTTATGCAAAGCATTTAGCTTGATTGACATTTCACTTGCACCCATTTGAAACTCCAAGAATACAGAATTTGTAAAAGTGTTATCCCAAGTAATTTTTCCATACAAACTGGAATACAGAATTTGTGTGTGTTATTCCAAGTAATTTTTTCATACAAAGTGGTACATTTTTTTGGAGGCTGTTCTACTAATTTGCAGGCCCTTTTTTACTGGCATGGAGATGCCTCGTCATGTGAACTTCAACTTTGGAAATCCATTTACGTATCTAAAAAGGGAATAACCAAAATAGAGATCATGATCTGGGTTGGCACATTCAGCTTGTTTGTGCTAGCAATGCGCCTGACAAATATAGGAAGCCAAGTTTCAACATCAAATATGCATACCTGTTAAGATTAAAGCAAAAATGGTGTTACCTTCCAAAACTCTTTATTGGAATTATGCTTGACTATTAACTTTTTCATCATAATAACTGAAGCATCACTGCTACATTTTGTCTGTGCTTTTATACATTTTGTCTGCTACATTTTGTCTGAAGCCATGTTACAGATGTTTGTTTGCTATGCATGCAATTTGTGCAGAATACCATGCAAATATCCTGCCATCATAATGAACGAAATGAATGCGACAATTCCTGCTGGAAAAAACTTCCCTGACTTCCTAAATCTGGTTCCCATTATGATTAAGAGGGAGGATGAAACAACTGCCAAAAAAAAAAATGCAAAATGAATACCTAGAAAGATTTGGTAAACGTAACTTGAACATACTCACACATTCCAATTGATGCTGCATACACAGGATTTGATGGCAACACTGTGTATATGTAATATAATACAAGCCCTGAGACTGCTCCAGACCCTAATGACATTTTGCTGCCCCTTTTCAGGAAACCTATTAATCCCCCAACTACAAAAAAAACACCATATAGCAATTCCAGTATCAATATCGTCAAAACTTAAAATATTTCTCATCACAGATGCATTTGCCATTAGATTGAGCTCAGATAAAAGGAGTGGACTCAAGAATTTCTATATATTTAATCCTCTGTTGATAATTTCTTTAGCCCCGTAAAAATCAGTAAGTAGCATTCTGTAATAAATCTACATCGTACTGAAGAAACTTTTGATAAAATAGGATTGCTGTTCAGCTCTGAGCTTAGAAAAGTGTTAATTTTAGCATAAGACACGAAAGAGCTCACCAGTAACAACGGCTGCATAAGCGAGGGTTAGCTTCTGAGAGAGCAGCATTTTGGAACTCGCTCCGACGGACCCTAACAAAATGGTAGGGGTAAGAATCAAATATTGTTGTTGAAAATAAGTATTTTCGTCAATTGGCTAAAAGCTCTTGGTTTTGGTATTAAAATAGAAAGGGTCATCGCTTGCGTGCAATATCTTGCTCCTCTGTACACTTGGGGAATGGGAGTCTGGGTAACTCCATTCTGCATGACTGGTTCTCTAGGTCATTTTTAGGGTTTGCTTATGGTTGTCACTGCTACACTGTTCAAATCGAGCTCCAGTTTTGAGTTCTTGTCAAAGTTTTTGCAGGGCAAGATCTTTGCAAAGCAAATCTTTCGCAAGGCAAAGTTTTTGCAGGGCAGAGTCTTTCAGATCTTCGCCAATCTGTTAAAAAATCTATAGAAATTGCGGGAATAGAATAGAACAACATTTTTATCGTCCACGAAGGCCAATTGGACTATGGGACCTATACAAAAAGAAACAGCAAACGCATTACGGCTCGGGTGATAAAAAACCCCAGCCTAAAGGGTTCCCGGGGGAAAAACTGTGGCAGCAATGAGCTTGCTGATCTACTTGACACGAGGATGCCATCACAAGCCAGAAGGGTAGAGCCGATGCCTTTTGTCCATGACCTCCTGAAGATACGACTCAAGAGTTCCCACCATATCGTTGCTCAGCAAGAGATGCAGTGGCTGGTTCGGTACCACCAATTGCGGATACCGTGCCCTAATCTGTTCATGGGAGGGGCACGTTTGCAAAGCATGGTGCTCGTCTTCAATGACCCCTTGGCGGCAGCACTGGCAAGTCATGTCCTCACGTGCTTCCCTTGCCCATCGCTCCCTTTCAATATGGAGGCGATGCCCGCCCTCCCCTCCCCCCCTTTCGGATGGAGGCTATCATCCTGCGCTTTTTCATAGAAAGTGGGTGTGCAGGTATTGTTGGGGTCCCCACATGAGTGGGGGATTCACCTGTTGTCTGTAGTGCGCCAGCTTGACCTGTGTCAAGGTCGCGGCGTCCCAGAGCGTGCTAAAAGAGCAGGCATCTAGGTAAGAGAATGGCATTTGGCATGTTTGATGAGGCTGCTCCCAGTTGCCACTGGTCGCAACAACCACTGGATAAACAGGGAATGGCATCCCAAACTCCCCCCCTATACATATGTTATGGCCCAGGAGTGATCTAGGAGTTAATTGAATTAAATGAGAATTTTACAGAAAAGAGGTAAACGCCATGATTATATAGACTGAGCAAACCTATCTGTAAGATTGAGATGGGCCGCGATGCTCGAATTCCTCGGGAATTACGATTCTGTCCTTGTTGTTTAGAGGCAAAGGTGGAGGACGAGCACCACACCACACCCTCCTAGATTGCTCCCCTTTTGAACACATCTTGGACCAGATCATTGCTGCAACCTTCTACGATCTTTTACGATTGCCAGCATCCGCTCTTAGAGCATACCTTTATACGTATTGGAAATATGGTCCATAGCTTCTAGAGCTTTATAAATTTGCAGCTGAACTCAAACAAGATCTCATTTAATGTCAACGATGTTGTTTGTAATTTGTGATGTTTTGCCATGGACTTGAGGGTCTGAAGGCATGATGAATAAATTATATTACATTACATAAAATCTCATGAATACAAAGTACCATACAAATACGCTGTTATTGGATGATTAGGATTGAATCCACTTTTTTTTTACCCAGAACTTGAAAAAAAAAAATTGTGTTGAAGTACCCCAAAAATACGGTATCATTGGATGATTAGGATTGAACCCACTTTTTTTTTTCTACCCAGAAATAATTCTGTGTTGATTTACTATTTGAAACTTAAACATATTCAGAAACATAAACATGATTTTAATAAGAATAATATGGTACAATCATGTATTAGAAATATGCTACATATAATATAACAAAATTGCTACATTTTGGAGATGTAATGTGACATCAAAATTTACATTCTGCAAGACAGGAACAATGAGCATGAACTCACATATATAAAGATAGTATCTAGCCATATATAATGGTGTTTGTTGATTGAAATGAGCATGAACTCCTACATATAAAGATAGTACCTAGCCATATATAATGGCGGGTGTTGATTGGAAAATAGGAGGCTAAGGCTTGCCATTTTTGTTGCATTTGGGGCATGGTCTTGCCCAGCACCTACTCTTTGAATGATTGGGTTGTAAGCAATAAGTGCTGGATTGCACTTTCAATACTTCAGCCATCTGTTTTGAAAACTCGACCAGAGTTTGCATTGCGGATTCTAGCTTACTGGTTGCTTTAACTACTTCTTAACATTGTTAATTACATATTATTAACTAATTTAGCTAAATGGCCTTCTACATTATATATTGCTGACATAGCTAACCTTACCTCTTGGGTCATATCTCCAGGAGATTCTTGACGAACGCCATCGACTCTGTCCCACTTCCTTGTGAAGGTCTCCAGTTGTTTTGTATACCAGCAAGCGCATTGCCGCCACGGTTTTTCCCCAAGTGGGTGTTTTCATTCGGGCCGGACGTATCACATATTTGTAAAAATTGTGTACAAAATACTTGGAATGTCACATCCCCTCCCCACTCGGGGCTTAATGTTGTCCTCAGCATTGAAGAATAGTTACTCTAATCTTAATGAGACAATTTAACTATGATATAGTAAAGGGAAAGTTACCGAAATACAAAACTATACATTGATCAACCATGATCATTGTTTCCATCGAAGTCATTCATATAAAGCATAACACTCATAACTTATAATATGTTCATAAGACAAAACACATATGTCGTCAGTGGACTATAGCAAAACATCAGGAGAGAAGCCAACTTCTACTGGGCCTACAGAATAACAGTGACATTAGTATTCAAATAGTATATAAAATGTTGTGGTTGAAGGGACCACCCCTCTGAACTAAATTTGAAAGAGGAATTTCTAACATGTCTAAGGTTGGCAATTCATCTCGACACAAGGAATGGCCCAATTCCTATAATGGCCGTAGACGAACGCGTCCTAGCAAGCCTATATGCTTCCCCCCTTTTCTACGGCGCAGAAAATAACCAGTCCCTTGCATGATCCCTGCCGGATCTACCACTCGAAAAAGGTCCTGCTCACCTTCGAAGTCAGGGTTGATTGCATCGTTGATGGTGTGCCCTTGACATTGCTCTACAAAGTCCGGGTAAGTCTTATATCAAGATCCATTTTCAGAGCCCACATGGCATCCTCTAGTGGTAACTGCTTCCACTTAACCAAATACTCTAGTATTTGAGTTCTCCTTGTTTGCTTATATGCGCGGTCTAGAAGAGCCTCAGGAACTATTTCCAGTTGTTCTTCTGTCATCTCCAACAACATTGGTGATCCAAGTATCTCATCCAGATCAGACATGTGTTTCTTCAAAACACTTACATGAAATACCTTGTGGACTTTAAGATGTGCAGGGAGATTGAGTTGATAGGCCTGAGTATGTACTCTCTCAAAGATCTCAAAAGGTTCCACCCAACGACGAGCCAACTTCTTGCAATTGCCAATTTTAAGCTTTGCTTGCTTAACCTCGACCTTTAGCCATACGGAATCTCCAACTTGAAACTCTCATGGGGTTCGATGCTTATCCGCCACACTTCTATCTACTTCTTGGTACCAACAAATATTCACATACCTCCTCTACTAGGCCTTGCATGTCGGTTAGCAATTATTGAGAAACTTCAATCTTTGACGTCGAACGATGCCACGTGTCTGGAGTGAGACGTTGGTATCCATAGTTGATCATGAAGGGAGACATTTTGAAAGACTCTTGCTTTGTGCTATTGTAGACAAACTCCACCATAAGGATATAGCTCGCCCACTTTGACTGGTTGTCCCAGATGTAATTTCTAAGCATATCCTCAATTATGCGATTAGTATATCCCGTCTAACCATCTGTCTACGGATCGTACTCATTGAAAGCTTCGTCTGTATAGTGCTAAAGGAATTACTCCAAAAAGAACTAAGAAACTTAAGAGTTTAATCTGAGATGATGATCTTGGCATTCCGTAAAGTCGGAAAATCTCCTTTGTGAAAAAAGATATGTTGTATCCAAGGCATTGTCGGTGGTTCTACATGCCAGAAAATGTGCCATCTTAGAGAAATTGTCGACCACCACCAGTAAGGCATCACGTCCTCTCAGGGTTTTTGGAAGTTCCACTATGAATTCCATGATCATGACTTTCCTTTTAGCATTCAGTACATCTAAGGGTTGTAACAATCTAGGAACATGCAATTGCTCGGCCTTTGTTTGCTGATAAAGCTAATACTGCTTTATGTACTTGGCAATGTGCTTCTTCATCCCTAGCCAAAAGTAACTAGTTCTTATCTGAAAATATTTTTCCATAAAACCAACATATCCCGCTATTGGGCTATTATGTGTATCATGGAGGATAAGCTTCCTTACTCTTGCTATTTTCTTTTGAAACCAAGATGAATACTCAAAACATGGTTGAGATCAAAGTTGGGCCAACCTTCCAATCGTGTCAACCTACCAACCGTGGTTTGCCAAAGTTGGTATGAGAAAGTCAATCGAAGTTAGTCTTTGTCCAAACAATTTTCAGAGTTTAAAGTACAAGAAATGCGCATAATGAAGCTTGTGAGCATTGGAGGAAAATTTCAACCCTAGTTTTTCAAAGAAGAAAAAAGGTATCAATCACTTATTCGAGTTAGAAGGTATCACTCAGCTATTCAACTTAGAAAAAAGTGTAACTCGACTGCCCTTTTGCAACTATGGCTTCTATATTAGAAGTTTTTGTTTAAATAAATAGCTCACCTGGTTATTTTGATACCGGCAGCAGGCAAGGGCTGATGCAGTCCTTTGGGACATGGTCTTGTGGAAGGACCTTAAACCGCCACACACAAGGTCATGGGTTCAAACCTGGCCAATATCGGTCTAGTAATTGGGACCTTAAAATTCCATTGCCCTGAGTTCATAGGTTCAATTCTGGCCAATATCGGTCTAGTAATGGGAAACTGAAAAATTCCATTGCCTCGAGGTCATGGGTTCAAGTATGATCAACCTGTCCTGTGGTAGAGTCCTTAAACCTGCTATATGTAATGTGTAAACCTGCTGTATGTAATGGTGTAAACCTGCTATATGTAATGGATAATCACATGCATGTAAAGCAGCTCCTAGCAAACATATTTAAAATAGAAGATTTCATTTCAATTCATCCTTCTCTCACAAAAATAATGGGAAACTTAAAAATTCCATTGCCTCGAGGTCATGGGTTCAAGTATGATCAATCTGTCCTGTGGTAGAGACCTTAAACCTGCTATATGTAATGTGTAAACCTGCTATATGTAATGGATAATCACATGCATGTAAAGCAGCTCCTAGCAAACGTATTTAAAATAGAAGATTTCATTTCAGTTCATCCTTCTCTCTCTCTCTCACAAAAATAGTCTGCGGTCAGCTTTCTACGTATAAACATACAAATACCTACTCTAAACCATTAGATCAGCACCGCATTATCTTCTTCAGAGTCTTCTTGTTTTTCGGCTCCACCTCAAGTAGCACTGAACAATAGGAATCATCATGTTCTTCGCAAGTGATGAGAATACCATGCTTCTTCATTTGATCTGTCTCTCTAACCCTAGACATAAATAATAGGTCTGTCTTTCCACTGGTCTTGAAAATTTCTACATACCATTCAGACCCCTCTATAAGATCTTCTTCCGGACATGGAGGTTCTACCTGAGACGTTATTGTTGTAGATGAATCATCTAACGTCAACGCATGCTACAAGTCCGTTACATTTACGTCTTCCTCTGTCCTTGGCTTTTTGGATGATGATAACGGAACTGGCTTTGTTTTTCTTTTAACTTGCTACTTCACTCCTGTGGAAAAACACATTATTAGATATCGAAATCGCGTCTGGCGCATTTCCAAGAAACACATTCTAATAACTTACTGCTATATTTTAAGTTTAATATGTATAAAAGCTCTATAAAAACGTCATAATGCCTAATAATCAGTCCTATTAACTAGAAAGTGCCCTATATATATACAGTCTTCATTCCTACGTAATAATAATATGTTAGAAATTGAAATCGCGCCAGGTGCATTTTCGAGTTTTGGATTCCGATGTTTTGGAGTTCTATTTTATATGTAATATGGCTAAAACCACTATTAAAACATAAAGAATATGGATTCTTAATGCTCTAGACGCCAGCTTACTGGATTTTTTTTTTTTTTTTTTTATGGCAAGGTTGTTTTTTTCTATTCATTAGGAAAAGATATACATGAAAGAAGATGTAATCTCCAGCAGTGAGAATTACCACCTCATAAGACAAAAAGAGGGACCCTATAAATAGGGAAACACCTCGATGGAATCTCTCTTTATAGGATAGAGAGAAGGAAAACATCGTGTTACACCTGTACATCCATAAAAAGAACCTCCAGTCCAAAAATAGCATATACAGCTTATATAACATGAGGATCTTAAAAAAGTAGTCATCCAGCGAACTGTACAAGTCAGGCAGCATCAAGGAGATCCTGCAGAGTAAGGTCCTCCACACTGTTGCAGCCAAACATGTTTTGCAACGAGTCCAGCTTCCAAATGCAATAACCTGTACAGTCCAGTAGTAATAGAACTCTGGCCTCTCTTTTCTGCTCCCATTTGTGATAGATGGAGATAAAGTATGGTTTGAGACCATTGTACCTCCAAAGATCCGGTTTGTTAAGCAGCATCTTAAGAGCCATAGCATGAATTACTTCTCGTTTCAGTTGGATGAAGTGGGACTCCTCATCCAGTTCAGCTTCTGCCATCATCCTAACTGGGGCACCCTATTTTAGCAGCCTCTTCATTTGCTCTGTGAAGTAAACCATCAAATTCTGTTAGTGAAACTGCAAAGAAATTAAATAGGCCTTCAAATTTGCCTATTCCATCCCAATCTCTATCATATTTGTCCCCCTTCATCAGTTTGTGGGCCACAGCCATAGCCTGCAGGGCTTTCAAAAAGCATGCTTTCATCCAAATGATGTTTGGGGCTTTATGTTCAAAGATCACTAGATTCCTGTGCTTCCATGCAATCCAACATGCAAGGGATCTAACAGAGTTTAGAACCCAAGTTTCTCCATTCCAAAAGTCTAGCAGGTTGGCTGGAAAACCTTTGTTCACATGGGATAACAATGTCCAGAATTCAGCAATTTTGGGGCAAAGAAACACATGATTAGATATTTCCTCAACCCCACATCCTAGGGGGCAGAACTGGGACACGGATCTGTCAAATTTGGCCCTAATCTTATTGGTGGAAAGTTTTTGATGCAAGGCAATCCACCTGAAAGTAATCATTTTAGAAGGACCATAACATTTACCCTTTGGCACAAATTCCAGCAAAAATTTTCTCCTGGCACTACCATAGGCTGCAAGCCTTAGAAGACTGAAAATCCATTAGAGCTTCATAGACTGCTTTGACTGAATACACTTCCTTGTTTTTAAGTATCCAGAGGTTACTAGCCTCCACCAGATCCTGCACAGATTCCAAGCCTCTCATTACTGCTTGGTAAATCTTTCTATCCACATGGGATCCTTTAGTTCTAGCTTTGATTTGATCCCAAGAAAGCCAACTCTCCCCATATCTTAGGCTTCTAATCGTGTTCAGCCCAGCTTTGAACCATTGATTATATTTCTGGGAGTGCTGAAGGGCTAAACAGCCCTCCTCTTCAGGTACAAAAGCTGGATGCCAGAAAAAATTAATGTCCTTGCATCTATCATCCAAGAGAGGAGGCTTAAAGCATGGAGAAGCTTGATTCGAGGCTTGGAGAATTCTTCTCAGAGTAGAAGAATTAGCAGAGTTTGGAGTGACATACAAAAGGTGCTTCATGGTTTTACTTCCAACTGGGTATGATTGATCAAGCCAAAACTTGACGAGCTTAAGGGCAGGGGAAGCGTTATTGACATGGATAGCCCTCCAAACTACCTTGGCAGCCAATGCTTGGGCTTGAATGAAGAGGGATTTGCATCCTAGTCCTCCTTTCTTTTTAGGTTTTATCAGATCTGCCCAGGCTACCTTATGAGCTCCTTGCCAAATAAACTCCCTAATAGCAGTCTCAATTTTATTATAGGATGCTTTATCAGCCACAATAGCTGATGAGAAGAAGACATGGGTACTAGCAATCACTACATTAGCAATCTCCACCCTCCCTGCCAAGGACAATGTAGAGGGGTACTTTAACAATTTTTTCTTGATTCTGTTCACTGCAGGGTCCATAGGCCATGAATGGAATTGTTAATGGCCAGGGGGACACCAAGGATCTTAGTAGCAGATCGTTTCCCTATGACCTGTATTTACTGAATGAAGGATTTACCAAAGTCAGTGATTATGGCACATTTGGATCTGTTTAGCTTAACTCCCGAGACCTTCCCAAATCTGTCCATGGCATCAAGAAAGTTCCTTAAACTATCATCCTCCTCTTTGAGGAATACAAAAGTATCATCTGCATATTGGATTAAGATAAAATTACCAAGCTGATTGGGCAGTTGCAAGCAATTTCTCTTGTTCCTGGACTGCAGATTGATGGCTAACCATTTCAGCTACTATCAAAAACAGATAAGGAGCCAAAGGGCATCCCTGTCTCACCCTCCTCCTGCATCTGAACAATTTAGTAGGGGTGCCATTAATTAGCAAGGCTGAAGAAGCAGTATCATTTAAGCTTAAGACTTTATCAGAAAAGCCTAGTTGTTTCATAGCCTGCTTGAGGAACTGCCAACTAATTGTATCATAGGCTCTTTGAAAATCGAGTTTGAGCAGAAGACAGCCCTGCCCTGATAACTTGTTCCAATGTAACCCCTCTGAAGCCCCTAGATAGTTGTCCAGGATATTTCTGTTAGGCAAGAAAGCAGATTGGCATGGATTGATAATCCTTTGGAGCTCCAATTTCAATCTATTGGCAAATATTTTGGCAATAAGTTTATACATGGCATTGGTGAGTGATATTGGTCTCCAGTCCCCAAGTTTCTTTGGGTTATCCACCTTAGGGATGAGAACGATTTGTCTTGCATTAATGCTCGGATTGATAATCCTTTGGAGCTCCAATTTCAATCTATTGGCAAATATTTTGGCAATAAGTTTATACACGACATTGATGAGTGATATTGGTCTCCAGTCCCCAAGTTTCTCTGGGTTATCCACCTTAGGGATGAGAACGATTTGCCTTGCATTAATGCTCAGACTGATCCTCTTAGCCTTCCATTCCCCTTGAATGAAGACTGTCACATCTTCTTTCATGATTTTCCAAAATTCCAAGTAGAACTCAGGAGGGAATCCATCTCGACCTGGGCTTTTCCCAGCTGCCATGGATTTAAGGTTCTCCCAGATTTCCTTCTCAGTTGGAACTTCAAGCAAGTCCTATCCCTTGATATCATTGGAGGGAGAAATATCCTTAAAAAAGTCATCTAAAGCCTCTTGTTCTACTTGCTGCTCATCAAATAGTTTAGAATATTCCTCCAGGAAAATTTTTCAATGCTCTCCTGGTTATCCAGAATTACCCCATCTTGGCATTTGACTTTGCTGATTCCACTACAAGCTGACCTATTTTTGGCAGCTCTGAAGAAAAAGGCAGAGTTATCTTTATCCATGAAATTAATATATTTGCTCCTACTCTTGACAGTTAAGGCTTTGGCCTCATTCTCCTCAATTAGGTTGACTTTAAGCTCCAGGGTCTGCTCCTGCTCTTGCAAGCTGACATTATCCTTATCATTGAACAAGAGATCCCTAAGGTCTCTCATATGACTATAAACCTGCTGCTTCTCCTTTTTCTTGCTAAGAAACCAGTTTTTTCCCCAAAGTTTGACCCAATTTTTGACCTGTCTCATTTTGTCAATAAGTCTATTCATAGATTCAGTCTTAGGGATCTTGGGAAGGGAGCTGTAATAATCCTGAAACTCCAAGCAAAAGGATTTGAGGTTCAGAAGCATAGTGTTTAGCTTGAAAGGAATATTTAAGCCACCTCTTTTAGATGACTCAGCCTTCTCCAAGAATTGAGGGTAGTGATCTGAGATAGAGTTACTCAGGTCAAAGGTGACAATCACATTATCCCAAGAGTCCAGGGAATTGTTATAGATATAGAATCTGTCTAATAAACATTACACTCTTTGATCCCCTTTCCTCTTATTGCACCAAGAGTAATTAGAGGAGGAGGGAGGAACATAGCAGAATCTGGACATGAGCAGATCCCAAGTCAGCCTTTCAGCTTTGGACGTATTCAAATTCTTCCCTAGTTTCTGGTCCCATGTGGGGGTGTTGTTGAAGTCACTTGTGATTGGCCAATTATCCAACTTTGTCTACTGCAGTATCCACTCATGTATCTAACTCCATTGAGTTTCTCTTTCTGCAGGGTCAGTGGATGCATAGACATTAATGCAGCCCATCTCCTTGCCTTCAATTTCTAGAACTACCACAGTCCACCTGCCAGAGGGGTGGATATAAGCTGCAAAAGCCCTTAACCCTGTCCAAATGGTGCAAATCCCCCCCTTGGTTCCATCAGCCTGTGTCCAAACTGAGGAGCTATTTGGGGAAATCCAAGTTCCCAACCTTGCAACCTCAAAAGCAGGTAAGCTGTGCTCCTGAAGAAAAATAACTTGTGCCTTCATCTCCCTAATGGCAATGAAGGCTCTCTTCCTCTTGAGGAAACCTTTCACTACAAGAGATTGGGCATTTAACAACATCTATAGTGATGTCTGTGCCACGTCTGTGTGACGACTGGTCGCGTCGCACATACGACGACCAGACGTGGTTAGGGACATGTCGCACGCGACGTTCTCCTGACGTCGCCACTAACTTCGCCCAAGCGTCGCGCATACGTCGAAAATACGTCCAGACGTCGCACGCGACGTGTAACGCAGGGGGCCACGTCTGCATGCATGGTCGTGCCACGTTGTCCGTCTACGTGGCGTGACAGCGTCACAAGTGCATGCCACGTGCACGCGGCATCCGGGCCAACAAGACGTCACACGCGACGTGCCACGTGTTCGTACGGGTGCATGCCACATCACGGGGCGTCCGGGCCAACTATACGTCGCACGCGACATGCCACGTGTTCATGCCA
>JAANSK020202652.1:0-14498 GCA_011763485.2 Isoetes engelmannii
ACGTGGAGCAAATACTTTTTTGGTACCCATTCTTTTCAGTGCTTCGTGAAATGGCTTGAAAAGAGAACGGTAACCAAAGCCTACTGATGCCTATATCATCACAAACTCCTTGTACATCTGTGGCTTCTAGCTTCTTGTATATTTCTCCTAGTACCATTTCCAACAACATCTTTATGAGAGAAGAGTTGTAAGGCTGACGAATCATCTCCACTATCTCCTTCTTTGTGGCTAGGTTCCTGACTACGTACCCAAGATTGCTTCGACTTTTACCCCTTCTTGAATGATCCTTACTAGTGTTATAGACACATCTTGTGGCGGTCACCCTTCGTCTAAATGCACCTCCTCCAAACTTCAGATCCTCTATTGGTTTGAAATTCTTCTTCCTTTCACGCAAGCCAAGAGGTGTTTTATTCAAATTCTTTAACCTTGACTCAAGCTTGGCATTGGCTTTTTGGAGCTCCTACAGCTTTTCCTCTCAGCCGCTTTTATAACCAATTTAGACTTATCTACTTCGTATCGCAAGTGAGTTTCTCTGCTAAAGGCATCACTTCTGTCTTTCATTGCATTTGAGTAACGAAGCGAAAGAAAATATAGCTGCTGGTTTAAGCTATAACAATCTTGTGGCAATTGAAAGCGGCTCTTCTCAAGAAAATGTATTCGATTATGAGTGCCTTCATCGTCTCTTAATCTCTCACAATAACCAAGAAGACCAGCTTTACCATCACCACAAAACCTGACCAAACTTGACACGTCTCGAAATGATGGTTTCTTGCCACTCAACGAATCTAATGGATATAGATTGCCATCCGCCCATATGTCGACACTTTTTTATCCTGCAAGCCGCAATATATGTAGGTCTATATTCTTATTTTTTAGACCTCAATTTTTGCGATTAAAGGCAGGAGCATAATCATGAGTCAATTGGATTCTTATCCACACATCATTTGTACTTTCCATACTTCGAGGATCACGCAGCGCGAAATTGTGGCGTGCAACCTGTATGCACGAGCCAATTTCGCGTCCTGTGAGCTTGCTATCCATACAGCCGGTCTAAATATTTGTAAGGATTATTCATGCAAATCGAAAAGTCAAGTCTTCCATGCTCCATGTTTTTATAAGCTTTGAATTCAAATTCTGAATTGTACAAGCGAGAAGGTTCTATTGGGATGAACTATAGATCTGGGATTATATACTTAAGGCGCATCAACTCCAAATACTGATGGCGGAAGAGAAAAATAAGGATGTAATCAAGAACCTACAAATTCGAATTTTGAATTGTTGGGGACGGGAAGCTAGTACGGGGATGGCGTCAACAGACTTGAAATTGGCGCAAGAGGAACGTGGCGCACGAGTGCAGACCTAGTACTTCTGACAAACTGGAGGGACATACCCAGTAGTGCGATCAGCATTCGGCCAGAATACTTCAATGCAAGAGGCTTTTTTGCGTGCCACGTGGGCTTGGGTTCGTCTGAAAACCAGCATAGCTGAATGCACATAACATCATTAATGCGAGATCCCTCCCATTTCGGGGAAATATTTCCACAAAATCTGTATTTATGAGGGTTCGATATACTATGTGGCATAGGGGAAAACTCGTGTAAAGATGACGTGGAATAGGAGCTACGAGACTATTTTTACATCCCAAATCCATCCTAATGACTTTTGAAATGTATAAAATATCCTTTTGAAATATACAGAGCACGAAATGTTAGGGCAGACCACATTTCTCCATATCATCACCTTTATTATTACATCCTATCACTTTCATGTCCCACTTGGCAGGTTGCTAGTGCCACCTGTCCTAGCTTGCCGACCTGAGCAAAAGGGGATGGCACGTGCAGAATGTGGCATGCCCTAACATTTGAAGGGGAAATGTTCGCGCGAGCCAGTGCCACACCCTGCGTAGTGGCTAGCCAGGAACATTACTCCTAACAAAATCTCTAAGACAAAATATCAATGGGCTTACAGCTATATGCACTATTTACATATATCATTTTACAACCAGGAACAACGTTAGCCACTTTGTCCAATGTATGAAGCTGAAGAGGTCGTCATGCCATTCTTCCTAGTGTATGGAGGTCATAGGAATTGTTTGGTATTATGCAAGATGCTGCAAGTAGTATGGGCATGGAGTCTGGATAATCTTGAGTACTCTCAAGGTACTAAGGAATTGCTACTGGGAATTATCCCTCTATGATAGTGCCCTATGAAACGTCCATATAGCTTGAGTATGTCAATATGGAAAAGAAGGAATGTCCTAGTCTTTGACGATGATTAGCAGGAATATATAATATGGAAAAGGGTACATAGTCTTTAATAAGGATTAGGTCTTATATCCAACTCTCCTTCTCGACCATTGATCTGGCAACAACTATATGTAATTCATATAGAATACATGAATTATACCTCATCATTACCATATCCAAGGTCATCATGAGCAGGTGGTCTAGTGATTCTATCAAGCTCGTAGGCTTGGCACTCTGGCACCCAAATATTATGGATGACGACACGAAGGAACCCTGGAAAACCTTCAGCAAGGCCGTTAACCATTCTAGCCAGCCAGGGATCGAGATCGACCCCTCTTTGGTAGCATCTAACAATATCGTTAAAGGGCAAGTAAGGGAGTTGATGTCCTCAGGACGTGGAGGCAACTTCGATCCGCCTCTGGAGCGAGTGGCAATTCGAGACATAGCAAATGGATGTCTTATGCCTTCGAATGAAGTTGTACTTATACCCATCGAATTATTGATGTGCATTGTAGCAGCATTATTGCTTATATACGGGTATCATGTACACATATCATTGCGTACATAACCCAAAAGGCAACAAGGTTAACCCTCCACTGTTCAATAGGGTTAACCCTGTTGAAGGCTTAACCCTCCACTAACCATAAAAAAATTTATTCCAACTTTTGTTCTGTACTCCATATTTAATGGAACTTTGCTTTATAGTAAGAGGGTTCTGGAATTGAGCGCAGGCTTGCTCGCTCTAGTGGTTCTTACATTAGGTTTTGGTTCTTACATCATGTTTCAGTTCGGCTTCACTTATGCCTTGGCATCAACAGTCTAATATGTCGGTTTGCTGCAGACAGTTTAGGTGATTGGAATTTAGTGCAGGCTTGCCTGCTCCAGTTGTTTTTACATCAGGTTTGTAGTTCGACTTCATTTATACCTTTGCATCAGCAGTCCAACAGGTCAGTTTGCCACAGACGGTTTTAAGTAACAGAATCCTTGTGAGCATCTCTCTTTTGCTGTCTTGTTTTCCCCCATGAGATTCATTTTTATTCAGGTGCCCTTTCTGTTTGAATGCCCTCTCTGCCTTTGGGCTTTAATTGGATTGGACGATTCCCCCTCTTTGGTTGGTTGTGTCTGCTCTTTGCTTGCTTACAGCTTGTCTTCCTCCTATTATTACGGCTCGAAAAGCCAAAGAAATGGCCAGAAAGGTAGCGAAGTCTAAGCGGAGTTTGAGTTTGCTACCTCCATCAACAGATCTCGAACCGAGTCTAGCCATAGTCGTAGATCTCGTTGGCATTTCATTACTATCGAAAGCATCACACAGGCCACAGCCTGACCCACTTACCTTTGGCCCTAAGCTACGGTCGATTGGGTCCTCCATGACATTTACAGAAACCACCACCCAAATGCCCATAGATAGTTGGACACAAGTTTTAGACATCTTGCAGTTTTTAATCATGGAGTATGTATGCACAGTCCAAACGGATGATATGGATCAGATTGAGCTGCAGCCACAGGGTCACATATAACAGAGCCTATAGATAGCCCACGGAACCCAGATTCAACCCCAGATGAACAGAACCATCACATGAACCTGCGACTTGTGGGGATTCAGGAAACCACCACTGGCTCAGATACCGATGCACTTTTTTACCGACGTCATGCATATCCCGAGCCCCGGAGCTTTCACAGTGAACTTAGTGGGTGCGCATCGGCCCGACTGGCCATGCCATCTTCTGGTACAATTCTCGGCGTCTTTGGATAGACTGCGGGTATTACAGTATGGCAGACTCAGTCACCTCAGAGGCACCTGCTTCTCGGTACAGGAAGACCTCTTCCCAGCTCAGCTCACTCGTCGACGAGACGAGCTATGCAGGGTCCGGGAAGCGAGGCTCCAGAAAAATGGGCAGTGTATCGGGGAGGCTCAGCCATTCTTCTTGCCCATTGGCCTACAGACTCCTGATTGGGATACACCTTGTGGCTTCCCTACTTCTGGTTGTCCTGCTTTGATTTGGTTTGGTTTGGGCACTTGCCCTTAGCATGTACCTTGTTTGATGATGGGGCTTTGTCCCTTTTCGTGATCTGTATATTTCGGACTCGGTCCCTTGTTCTGTCCTCACATGTCCAAGAGGACACTGCCTAGTGGCATCACATTAAAACCTTTATCTTATTTATCTTATTCTGGATAAGAATGATGAAGGTTAGACGTACTTACAATATTGCCGATAGTGTGCCCTAATACTTCATTGCGAAAATATCTTTAGATTTTGATATTTCGAAGTTGTCATTTTCATTGCGAAAATATCTTTAGATTAGTTATAGAAGATTTAACAGTCAAAGATACGAACACCAATAATGGGTTGACATTATTCCGTCCAGCGTTAGGATTAGAACGAACCGTGTTGAAGTGGTCCACTCCACCATTGTAGCTGCCATCACATGAAATCACATGAAAGCTTACGAAATTTGTGCGAAGAAAAGTTATACAACTACAGGCGCCTTCGGAGTTAAGAAGATCATGTTTAAGGGAAGAAGAAGATAATTTTGTTGAAGAGAAAGAAAGGGCAAGTTTCATTTCGGGAAGAAATGGGTGGCCAATATAGTACCCCGGATGTACCTAAGACTGAGATGCGAATGGTCCAAGCTATGCAGGAAAGAGCCAAGTCTAGACTTTGTAAAATTAAGTCTTTCAACACTGTTATGATGAAGTTCCCTAAAATTGATGTATCGTTTCGAGAAATGAGAGCTGTGTTTCAAAAGTTTGGTGAGTCCCTTTCTGAGATCAAATAGTCAATACACGTTTTTATATTAATCTACTTCTCTTCCAGACCAAGATAATAACGGAGCAATAGATTTAGAGGAATTGAGGACATGTTTTAGAGAGCTAGGGATAGAATTTACGGATGAAGAAGTGAAGGATTTCTACGAGGAAAGTGATATGGATGCAAGCCATGATATTGACTTCAAGGAGTTCATTTTAGTGCTTGCACTTGCTTATCTTTTTAGACCACCTGCACATTCTGCTTCAACAGTATCCTTTTCCATATTCGTTATCTAGACGTTTCTCTGTAGTGTTTGTTTCTTTTTTTCCATGCGAAAACAAGTTCTTTAACCAACTTATTAGGGTCTGGAGCCTCTAGGGTTAACGTTTGAAACGATTGCCGAGGCATTTGTCTTCTTTGATCTGGATAAGGATGGATACATCAGTAAATCTGAGATGATAAAGGCCATAAATGATGGCGCAATGGGCGAAGATAATATTGGGAAACAGAGATTTGGTATGACATGTTCTTCAAACTTTTATGCTTCTTATCCATTTACTTTATGCCGATGCTCCAATTTCATTAATATTTTTATGTAAATACAGAGGAGATGGATTGGGATAACAACGGTCGAATCACCTTTAAGGAATTTCTGTTTGCATTTACGGATTGGGTTGATATAGAGGCCAAAGATGAAGATGAAGAAGGCTGCTAACATTCTACTTACTATTTTGGTAGATCCATATGATCAATTGTCAAAAGATTATTTCAAGCATTCAAAACGCAATATATTGACCAGTGATTTGTGGTCTAATTTGGAACCTATAACATATTTGCCTATCCTAATGCCTTAAAAGCATGTGCTTCTGAGAAATTGCTGGTGCTAGTAGTTGAGTTGGAGCAGCTTGAACTGTGTACTATTTTACTCAACAGTAGAAGGTGTTTTCCACAATTAATTTATGTCCAAACTGCTTGTGCCATGAGATTAGTCCAGATTTCCCATGTTTGCAAGAGCACATGCACCAAGAATGTATCTTTGGCATTTTGTATGGAGAAATGGCACAAAGCTTTCTGGTTCTTTATATGGATCATGCTGCATCTCTATATATTTATCTGACATGCATTTCTGTTCAGACACACGAAACTGAGCTTATGAAGCAAATTTGAAGGATACTCGAATTAATGCATCGTTACAGATCACAATTGCTTTTGCTTTGATAACTGAATCAGACACAAGATTCCAGAGCTCAAGTTGTAGTAAAGAAGAGTAAGTCCTTGCTGCTTTAAAGATGTGCTACTCACTGAGTACCATTTTATTCTTAAAGCCCACTGAGTAAGTTGATCATAACGGTGGCTTATTATGGACTGTAAATAAAATAAGGTGGCACTCACATTGTGATGTACTCCAAAATAAGTTCTTCATTCTTAAACATAAAATTTGTGGCATAATTGATGCCATTGATGCAGATGTAAATTGTTAAGGCTCATAAAACTTTTGATGGCTGTGAAAAAGAGAGGTAAATTGTTGCCATTGATGCACTAAAAGATGCAGATGACAATTGGTAAGGCTCAAAAAACTTTTGACGATTATGCAAAATAGATGTTCACGTTTGTCCATTAATAAAGCCAGCCAGGGCCATATTTATTACTATGTTGGGTGGTTGCACTGCTAAATAGTAGTTCATGCACCTCAAAAGAATTGACGATGTAATTGCCTCTACACTGCTTATTGAATGTGGATGGCATCTATGTCCAGGTGTTCTTAATCAACATCATAAGACTGTTAATATGTACAGTAGGCATGCAGCAACATAAATGCCATAGGACAGGACAGGTACATGCATGATTGACAAGGTTGGACTACAGTCTGATATTGTTGCGAGAATATGCCAAAATTGGGAGTTTCAATGAAGTTTATGGAGATGTAGTATCATGGATGCTGGTATATGCACATAACGGAAAGACTGAATTGGCTGTTCAGAAATACATTGACATGTAAACTGTGGAATAGAACCAAATGGTGGGATATGGCTTGGTGCCTAGGCCCCTTTTCTTGTACCGGTCCCATAACCCGATTGGGGTCTCGTGGACGTTAAAATTTTTTCTTTTTCTTCTTCTTCTTATTGCAATAAGTAGGCTTAGTTGTTGAAGGAATTTGGTACTTCAGAATTATCTAGGATTGCCATGACGTAGATAAATTTAAGGGAAATTTATAAAAATGCCCTTGTATTTTGGCAAAATTGTTAAAATACCCCTGTATTTCATTAAATTATCAAAATGCCTTTCTGTTGTTCTGTGCATGCGATGAAAATAGAAAACTTCCCCTTCCTTTGCATGCTTTGGCGAGATGTGGAGCAATTTCACGCAGTTGTCCTCCCATCTTCAGCCATATCCAGCCCATTGAATTTTGCAAGAGGACTTGCAGCTTCTGGTCTGAAGATCATCTTCCTAAATGATGATGTAAACCATGATCAGATTGGGGCCAAAACCTCTGCCTGGCCTCCTATTTAAAGCCCTTGCCATCAGTGTAAGCTTTGTAGAACTCGTTGGCATTCCTGAAATTAATCCATCCGTTGAATTGCAGGAATACTTTGAGAAGCTTTTGCCCAGAGTGATGGATGCATAAAAAATTGGGTTTTTTGCCACAAATGCAAGTGTCATCTTGCTTCGAGATACAGAGGTATCAATTGAAGATAGATTCTGCCATGGGAACCGGCAAGAAGAGGTATTGTGTGAAGAATCCGGCAGGGAAATTTTTGGCAAAGGGAAAAGGCTGTGACAGGTGCCCTGAGCCGGATTTGGAATTTCGTACAGTGTCTTTTTGGTGCAACAATCCGGATTGAGTCAGCTGGGTGAAAAGATCTTGGGTGAAAAGATCTTGGCCACAAGGGCAATTGATTAAAGCTTCTTTAATCGATTGATTATAGCTTCATCTCAAAGGCTTAATTCGAAAGAGCATTTCATGCAAAGGCAGAATTTGTGGACTGGGTTTTTTTTGTCACAAGACAAAAATAGAGAACAACAGGGGCATTTTGATAATTTAATGAAATACGGGGGTATCTTAACAATTTTGTCAACATACAAAGGCATTTTTATAAATTTCCCTTGCTACCTGATGACAAGTTTGGCAATTGTTGTTCAACGTATTCATAGGTTAATGCCTAGTTCAGCATGGAAATGGAAGTAGAACATGAGAATTCTGAACGTAAACTGCACAATCACGTCAAGCAAATCGGGTCTGGGTTCTTGTCCAGAATGAAAATCGGGGCTCCATTCTTGCTAGATGACCCGTAGAAGCAGGTAAGACGCTCCTTGATTTGCTCGACGCTGTTGAATGGAAGCAGCTCCACTATTCTCAGACCTGCTATTGACGGCGCTCCTGTCAATAGCAGGTTTGAGAATAGTGTCGCTGCTTCCATTCCACATTACAACAGAGGCAACGACGGCAGAATGGTTATGGCAGCATCATTTCCAAGAAATTGCAAGTACTCTCTCTTTTTAGATGTCAAACTTAGCAAAATAGAATTTAGAGACTAAAAGATAGGATCTGCATATGAAGCAAGCTATGTCTCTCAATACTGTTATCTTGGGCCGTTGAACTGTCCATAATTTGAATCCCGCAATATGTTAAAGACCAAGAGCAGCAAGGCATTTTTATGGAGTTTCGTTCCATTTCTCTTACTAATTTCCTTTTAATTGCAGCCATAGCATCGGATGCTCTAATTGAAAAGGATACACACTCTTCATGTAATGTCAACACAGAGATATAGAAGGAGCTGGAAGAATTTGCCAAATTTGAATATCCATTGTTCTTCAAGGGCCAGGAAACCTTCTCTAAATCTGAACTGGATGCCATTTCTACTGTGATAATTTTCTGCAACAAAAATTTCCATACTCAAAAGGGGATAATCAAATAATATTTTACCTTGTGAATCTATAAACAAATAATTGATAGTATACCTTTTCAGTTCCAGACCTTTGGATGATCCTGCTGCGTTTCCTTTTATGCACGTTAAGATTGCTGAGTTTCCTTTTGTGCTGATCTTTCAAGGAGGCAATTTCATTTCTCAATAAACAAACATAATCTTTTACAGGAAAAGGAAACTTGTTTTCAAGCACTTGTTCTACTCTGTCACTTGAGAGAGTTGCACAATTAACTAAACTCCCCAAACTCCTCTTTTCTTCATCGGTCATATTTACCTCATGATTATAGCATATGATCTCGTCATATAAAGCATCATGACAATCTTTAAGCATACCTGAGAAAGCTTTCCCAAATGCAAAGAAGGCCTTGAAAGGTAGAGGGCTGCATGCCTTCTTACAGTAGTGAAGATAGCTCAGAATTAGCATTTTCGCACTTTCTTTTAAATCTTTGCTCTCTGCTGATATATATAAATTACTGATCAGCTGTAGACCACATTCAGGAGAAACAATACCCAGGTCTTCTGCCTTGAGGATCTTAAAGTATGTAAGTTTTATATCCTCAAACCCAGCATGATCAAAATCAACATTTTCTCTATGCATTAAGTTAGAAAACGCTTGGAGAGCCACTAGTACATATGCTATGGGCTTAGCGTCTTGGAGAAACATAAAATCCTGTAAGTTTTTGCCGTCCAATTCTTCCTTTCCTTTCGCGTTAAGTATACTCTTTGCAAGGCGTCCTAAACTATCAACTATGGAGATACCACCATTACCAAGAACTTGAACTGAACATGAAAAAGCTATCACTGTTTTAAATTTGTTGTAATTTGGTGTAATTTGTTTTCAACTAACGGCCAAACTTTTAGTGAAAGCCGAATTAGCTTGGAAAAGAACACCAATAAATTTTCGCGGCTCAATTTAGGAACAAGTCCTTCCAGGCAATTTTTCCAGTAATCATCAACTTGCTCCTTTGGTAAAACCAAGTTTCCGTTCTTGAGTATATCCATGATATCAAGTCTGGCTTCCCAAGAACTTAAAATATGATCTTCCCAATACAAATCACAAAGTTCTTTCAAATTATCCATCCGTGATTTCAGACATTTTGTCATGCCCAAAAGTGTTGCAGCATGGTTTAGATATAAGAAGGATTTGTCAGCTGTAATTTGAATTTTTTTCCCATAACAGAAGTTCAAGATGGATTCAAATGTAGCTCCTCCTCCAGGAAAGCCATCCAAATTGACATAGATGTGCTTAGGAAGGTTTCCAGGTTCTTCGCTACAGTAATATTTTTTGTGCTTGGTTGATCTAAACAATTCTCTAAAGAAGCTGCATCTATTAGATATTATGCATCGTACACAGTTGAATTTCTTGTCATCTATTGTGACTGTCATATCAAAGTCTTCATCATCTAACCAAAGGCCTTCAGACTGAAAGCTTTCCATTCAGGCTGCGCAAAGGCTTGCAAATGTCTGTCTATTTTCACTTGTATCAAGACCCCATGTTTTTTGTTTGAAAGGCAGTTTAGATTAGGCTGTAATCAACAATGCACATATTTATTTTACAGAAAGAAAGATCCAAAACACAAAAGACTTAACAAAGCAAGAAACAACACATTCAGGATGAGAACACGGGATTTTAGGACATACATAAAAGGCCTCACAAGGCATGCAAATGCAATCTAAACAAGAAATGATCAATGCATGCACTCTCAAACGCTAGCTAAACAAGAGATGATTAGGCATGCAATGATTTGTAGCATGTAGGGATTGAACTAGAAGGGAAAACAAAGGGAACATGATCTTACCTCCTGGATAAATTTGGTGTAAAATATCTACACAGTCTTCTGAACTGGATGAAAAACGACCTACGAAATCCGGATGGATGAACGCAGGAAGATTAACCGCATCTCTGCCTCTGGAGATAAAATTTTTGCATGTTTCTCCGGAATCAGGCGCTGGCGCTTGATAATCCTTTGCATCATCTATAATCAATATGCAGTTCAAAATACCTAAAAGAAGTTTTCTATTTGAAGGTTACATATGGTCCTTCTAGGTCCATGCGAGCAAAGATGACATAAATATGTCTTAAGAGGAAGCTGAAGGTTGTCTTTTTTGTTGTCGCAGCACGATGGGTTGCCCATTTTAATGGTGCAGGATTAAATCTTGTATAAGTTGGCATTCTCTAGTTCCTATTTTTCTTGTTTGGAGAATCTAATAGGGTTTGTTTACTTTTTGTTGTAGCTGCACACATGGGTTCGACACTCAACTTGTTTGTGCTAGACCCATTGCTTCCGGGTCAAAAAGAAATAAGTAGTCATTCTAATCCAACATAAACACATGCCTTAGATGTTGATTTTATGAAAGGCTCCTTTCCATTAAACTACATGAAAAATATACGGTTGTCAAATATATGAAATTCTGCACTAGGGAGGGAAAGCATAGTAAGTCATTTTAGGAAAGAACGCAAAATGAATTTACAAAAGAAGAATAGAATAGAATAGAGTAGAGTAGAGTAGAGTAGAGTAGAGTAGAGTAGAGTAGAGTAGAGTAGAGTAGAGTAGAATAGAATAGAATGTATTTTTATCGTCCACGTATGCTTTTCTTGAGTATCTGTCGGTCTCTCAGGACTATGCTAACTCGTTTGGGTTTATTTATGACTCCACTTACCATATCGTCCACGTAGACTAATGCCTATGGGACCCAAACAAAGAGAGCAACAAGCGTATGATTGTTAAGATTAAAAAAACTCCGTCCCGAAGGGTTTTCGAGGGAAAAACCTGGTAGTAATAAGTATGCTCGTAGCCTGTATGATGATATGATATGATATAACACGAGTCAATACCGTACCGAAGGACATAGTTGAGTCTGCATATCTATGACCTGCAAATATAATCCCATCAAGCCTATGGAGGTTGTGTTCAAGAGCAGATGTAGCGGCTGGTTAGCAGCAGAACTAAATGGACATACCGAGCCCGAATATAGTCGAATGTTGGACAAGTATGAAGGGCATGGCATCCATCCTCAATGACACCATGGTTGCAACACTGATAGATCATGTCCTCGCACTCCCGAGTCCATCGACCTGTCTCAATGAGGAGGCGATGCACATCCGTGTGAATGGAAGCTTTTAGTCTGCGCTTCTTCATGGGCAGATGGGTACGCAGGTAATGGTGTGGGCCTCGTGTGAGCAACCTACTGCCGATACCAATAGATCGGTATGCTTGTGAAGACAATGTTGCACAAATAAAGTGTCATGCTCCCTATCATCCGAAATATAAAAATGTGTCTCTTTGATAATATGTCTTTCACTGCAATCAAATTTATCCTCCTCATCCACAACTTCTTCAGAAGGAGCATGCCTATATGTGATATGCACCATTATTGTGCATTGGTCATTTCTCCAATGTAAACTTTGAATTTCCTGTTGTATCTTGAATGTGTAATACTCAGCAAAGTCAATTACTGAGACAATGATAGCCTTGGAAAAAGTGGCTAAATTGTTTAGCCTGCCACCTAACCTCGTAGTTATGAGGGATGAACTCTTGTAAAACTTTCTTAGCATTAGTTAAAACATCTGCTGTTAAAGTTGACTTGTACATAGGCTTTACAATAGGTTTTGGTACCACTATGGAACCACCACTGCCATCAGATTCATTAGCTGATTCATAAACCTGCAGATGAAATGCAATGAACATTTCAAATGATATATCAAATAAGAAATACACTCATTGTGTCAAAAGTCTTCCAGTCAACCATGTGACATAAACGCCTACTTAGTTCCTTTGGACACATTGGTAAATTCGATGGGCCACATTGTTCACATGACAATAGCATGCATTTGCGGTCATGCCACTCATCTGCAATATCTTTAGTGCAAACCAATGACCTCCACATGTCACTTGATGATTTATATGTCATATCACGTGCTTGATATTTTGGTCCAGGACCACATATAGCACATGTACATGTGCATTCAGCACCATGGATTTTTGTATCTAACCTTATCTTGTTGATTGCATGTCTGACCAAGTCTAGTCTCATGTGATACACACAACAACAAGTTTTCTTGTTCTTCGCTTTCCTCACAAATGGATGCTTCAATGCATGGACGGCCGAGAAGGAGATCTCGAATTTATTTTTCCTTTTAAACCTTTCATAGAATGCACACTGATGTAACGACATCATGCAATCAAGAACTAGCAAAGAAACTAGCAAATCAATAAGTAGCAAATCAAAGAAATGGAAAATTCACAAACCTCAGTTCCTTCCAGAAAGTGTAGAGGATGCAGGTACTTTTTACTTGGGGCTACCCAAATCTTAATGACATGCTTCCTGCATGGTGAAACTCGAGAATGGTCTGTCCAAAAATCAGTCACTAATTTTTGCTGCTTTCTACTTAGCTTATCAGACCTGGTTCTCCTTTTGAACATTGACCAAGGACCATCTCCAATTTCAGCTGCTAATCTCCTATGTACTGCTAGTGTCATATACCTTCTATTCAAATTCAAACACTTGGAAGTCTTCAAGCAACCAATATGAATAGCAAAGACCATAGCAGAGATCCTTGCTCGTCGTACATCTATGGATCTATCAAACTTATGTTTCGACAAGGAATTCCTCAAATTATCTACTATCTGTGTCATTGTTCCTTCATTTTCAAAACCTCCCACTCTGGTGAAAGTTTAGCAACACCCCGAATCACTTCTTTTCTATCTTTGTCTGAACTCTTATGACATACCTCATTAACATAGTTTGCAATCTTTTTTGACAACTGTTGTTTCCTTGTTTTAGCTAATCTACGATGCTTTATCAATTTTGACAATGTTTTTCGACACTTGCTACGTTTTGATTCTGCACCAAGTTTCCTAGCCCTCTTATGTGCCCTTTCTTTTAAGTGCACTAATATTCCTATACATTGACTGTACATCTTATTTGCAAGAAGATTACTGATGTGGATCATATTTACAAGGTACATTGTCTTACCAAAAAATATAATGTTTAAGAGAGAACCTACTAAATTGTTTCTAAAGTGCTTTGCATCTGCTGATGTTGGACAAGAAACTCATCTTCTGCACATTGGCAAAGCAAATTAATCAAGAACTCCGTTCTTCTTCATTATGAAATCAAGAACCCAAAAGAACTGTACAGTTTTATACATATTAAATATTACCAGAAAAGGATTGAGTATGTATGTTTTCTTGTGAAGCACCAAAGTTATATGCATATTTAGCACCTCTGTCATGAATGTCATCTTCTTATATACACCTGAATTCGTCAAATTTATACTAGAAATAACTTTCTAAAATATTTCGGATGCAAAGTGATGAGTGAATTCCCTGCAGTTTATCTCTTCAACATTTTTCCCTTTGTTGTATAGCTAGTTTTGGTTTACAAATATGACCATTTCAAATCTCTAAGAACAGGTGGTAATGCAACAGATGTCCTTTACAAACATATAATAGCAAGTTATGAATGATATGAGCTAGCATCCAACACCTGTTACGAGGGTAAAAGTATGCTGGTGGGTAGCAAATAAACGCGGTGCTAGCACCCAGCACCAGCACCCTTCATACATTTTTTTG
>JAANSK020202763.1:0-14497 GCA_011763485.2 Isoetes engelmannii
ATTTGGGTGACCCAGTAGTTCTAGAAACACAGTTCCCTACTACTGGATCATCTCTAGAGCATGGGACTCATGTTGGCCCAGATCATCTAGAGGTTAGCGGGAAACCCGACCATAGTGAGGTCATTGCTGATGAAGTAGAGTCTCTCACCCACGAGGAATTCGCTATTAGGATGGGAGATATGAAAAAGGTTGCAGATGCACGAGAGGGAGAAGTAGATCCAGCGGAAAAAGATCAGAATCCTTCTCCGGTTCTTCAAGATTAAGTTATTATGATGTTTGATTTTGGTTTTACATTGACTCTTTATGTCAGTGCAAACGGAACGCCTTCTCGTAGGGCTTTTCATGTACATTTTTTTGCAATATTAAATCTATGATCTCAAACTTTTTTTCCATAATCCTTATGTAAAATGCGAGTTTTAGATAAATGGAATCAAATTTTACTGCATCGATAGCAATAGAAACCATATATTTAATACATTTTTAACATTTAGGAGATTTGTGGACTTCTCTAAAGTCCACAAATAATGAAATTGTGCTTATACCTTCACTGCTTCAGGATGATGTAGTGGTGCAGGTTTGGAAGGTTCATCCTGACGTTGAGGCCACGTGCTTTGTGCGGTCTGGCTACCGTACGCTAGTGATTCACGACATTTTGCCTCCTTCTGGCAAGTGGTCTCTGCAGCTTCCGGGCCCCCTTCCCACTCCAAAGGTTAGGGTGCTGTTGTGGCAGGTGGTGCACCGTTATATCAGGGTGAATGCCCTGGTGAGCAGGTTCAGGCCAGAGTTGAGTCCTTTGTGCCCCTGTTGTGGTCTTCATCTAGAGACGGTGGAGCACTATTTGGTCCTCTGCCCCCATCTGCAGCCGGCCTGGGTCTGGGTTCGGGCTCGGTTCCAGGTTCGGCTAACTAGCCAGCAGTTGATGTTACATTTATATCCAGGTGCTTGGCCTCTTGTGAAAAGCACGCCTTGCATTTATGTGTGGCCTGGCTGGTATGACTTATCTGGAAACGGCGGCGGTTGTGGATTTTTCAGGGGATCCAGCAGCCTTCGGCCTCCCTGGTTCCCCGTCTTCGGTATAAATTATTCCAGAGTTTCTTGGTATTTCCGGGACTGGCAGAGCGGAAGTTCGCCATCTGGCGGGGCTTCCTGGGTGTTGTGGATGATGAAGGCCACTTCGTACACTAGTAGTTGAGATGATGGAGTGGTGGGGTATCACTGTCTCTGTGGGATAGTTCACTTTCCTCTCCAGTTACTTTGTATCATTGACATTCTTTTAATATATTGAGATTAAGTTCTTCAAAAAAAAAAAAAAAAAACTCATTTTGCCCTAATCTAAATAATAATTAATAACAACAATATTATTTGCAAACTAGAGCAATAACTGCTTATGAAGGTTGCAAGAGCTCAAAGGGACTTGGAGGAGTGGTTAGCACCTGTTTTGGTGCATATCGTGACAATGCAACGCAATTACTCAAAACTTCCCTGGAATTATGCCCTGCACAGTCAATAACAATTGAGTTTGATTGTGAAGGAATCTTTCTGGCTCGTCATGGTTGTACTGCATAATGCAGGTACCTCTTTCATTCCAATGATAATTATGCCTTGTGTTAAGGAACATGTAAATGAGAAGGCTTTGGTTAACCCATCTCACTTTATTATACTTTATTTTCTCTCCACGTCTTCTCTGAAGGATCACGACTGTGATCCGTCAGTGCCTTACGTTATTTCATTAGATATTTTGTTTTACAACATTTAATGTGTTTTGAGGTCCCAACATCGAATCAATGAGGATTATAACTCTAGATACGAGTTAGAAGTGGTGCATCGAGATTGCACAGACCATCCCTCAAATGAAAGGTGATCGGAGACAGTACCTTTGTCTTTTTTTACGTACAGGAAAAAAGGTGGATGACTTTGAACAAATCGGGATTCCGGATAGTCGTCAAGATGTGGGAAGGAACCACGAACAATGTGGAGAATGTGATCATCTGTACTGTCAAAGATATGCAACAGCTACAATTTCTCAAATATGTTTGGAGATGGAAGAATTACTATCCTTCCTTTATGATTGCTAACAAGCTTAATAAGCCAGCAAGTGTTAAGAATGACCCTGCTAGTACGAAGGGTTATGGCTGGAATCTACCATCCTATAAGACTTTGTCATTATCTGGAATTAAGGATAACAAAAACATCCTAGTATGCTTTTCCATGTGCAAGAAATGATTAGCTAATGAACAAAAGTCGTCCAATTATCCGATAAAGGCTATGCGGGATGATAAGATGCCACATCAGATGGATACAAATGGGGTGAGAGATGTCGCAAAGAAGAGGCTTGTCACTCCTATAGCTTCTACTCCTAACAGTCAAGATACAGAGACTGCTTATGTTGTTGTTAATCCAACTCAACTGTTGTTGATATTGCCTCCTCCATCAGTTATTCATAATAGCATCCTTGCAAAAAAAAAAATTATCACTTCCAAGATTAACCTCAAAAAATTAAATACAGATGATACCAAAAAGCCATCTACTTTTTCCACCCCTCCTTGGGTTAGTAAATGCGTCATAGGGAACCTGGAGTTTTTGTTGGCAACAAAGGACGCATAGTCCCAACCAAGGGTTGGTGATAATAGTGGCAAGCTAAGGACCTTGAAACCATTGGTCAAGGGAAAGATTCCCATATTGGCGCCCCAATATGTTGGGCCCTTCAAGGTGTTAAGAAGGATCAACGAGATATCGTGTGAGTTAGAGCTTCCAGATGGAATAGAAGTGCACCCTGTTTTCCATGTAAGCCAACTCAAGAAAGCAACATTGTCTACGAACAACCTGATAGCTCCAGCGGCAGTATCCCTAGCCCTTAGCTCTGAGGTAACTCCTGAGGCAATTCTGGACACTCGCATTTGGGAGCTGTGTAATTGGAATATTGCAGAATACTTGAACTTGTGGCGAGATTAATCACTCTCTGAGGCTACATGGGAGAGAGAAGAGTACTTGCAGCAAAATCCTCACTTGGCTCCAAACCCATGGAGGCCACGTAAGGTTTAAAGAGTTAATATGAGATCAATTACCTAGAATATTAAATTATGGACTTGCATCAGGGTGGCAAGTAGGACATCAGCAAACAAAGAGCGATGAAACCATGGTCACAGGGTGACCCAAGAGATGAGTTTTCGAAGGGACTAGATGATGGCACCATGGTCACAGCGTAACCCAGGAAACAGGTTTCGAAACACTCCCACCATCCTTGGGGACCTATGATTTGAAAGGGGGAGGTATGTTGTGAACATATGTGGCAACAAGACCAATAATGAATTTAATTCCTTAGGTAATTAGGAATTAAAAATTTAAATCAAGTGGTGACATGGCGTCATCTATTGGAAGGCAAAACTGAAAGGCATCGAAGCTTCTACTTTATAGGAATCGATCAGGTTCTCCAGGGGATGAGGGAGATTGGAACGGCCCAGGGGGCACTGGATTCTTCCATTTCGACCCTTTGGCTGCCCAAGGGGGCATAAAAACATCCCATTTGGTGGACTATAAAGTGAAGGCAGAGCCAGGGGTCACAGTTTTTTTTTTCTTTTTTCGGAAGCCCTCTTTCCATTGCATTGCAACTTTTTTGCAGATACTAGGAGGCATCACAGAAGAGCCAGAAGCTTTTGCACTTGGAAGGGGGGGGGTCTAGGACTCCGAGGGAAGTGGTGGTACAATGCTAGATGTCGTATTTGGTAGTAGCAAAGACAAAATATGGTTCACGTGCTTTTACCCCAGCGTACATGCGCACAAGTCCAAACACAAAACTAACAAACCCAAACAACAAATTGGAAGATTTTTTTCTTTTAAGATGCATACGGTAAAAGTGGAAGGCATGTCACTCCCACTTTTTCCAGACACTTGTTTAAATTGACCTTAAGAGATGTGTGAATCTAGTTAGTGACCATCTGCTGCCACTTTTGGCAGCATAGAAGAGCCACTTGCATGACTAACACTTGACTTGGTGAACACACATCATAGACACATGAAGAACAATCTAGTTATAAAGACCATTTGAAGACCCAGCAAGACATCCAGAAGACATCAAGTTTGAAGAACTAAGCAAAGACATTCATTTGAGCATTACATGAACATGTGAAGGAAGTTTGGTCACAAGTTGAGCACTCATTAAGAATTGGAAATCAAGGCAAGAAGACCCCTAGTCAAAGTTTGGAAGACCCCTTCAATAAATAGTACTTGGCTATCTTTCTCTCTTGAATTTAAGTCTTGTTGACTAGACATCCTAAATCCTTGATATCTCCCAACACATTTTTCTTGATTTCCCTTTGCCATTTCCAATACACCCATGCTTCTTTATTCTCTCCATTCAAACCCTTCCATTGTGCTTAAGGTTGGCTAAAGTATTTCTTCCTAGTCAAAAAAACTCACACACACCATCACTCATCATCCATCCATCAAAGAGAGCAAAAACATTGCATTTTAAAAAACCCCTCAAATATCTTTATCTAAATTCTCTAGAAGCAAAAATGTGGAGAGAGAGAGAGAGGCACGTTTGTTCATCGAAAGGTCAAGAACCACTCCATGTGCCATCATAATAACACTTGCTTGAGGAAGACTAGTTGACCAAACACCACTTTGTCCACATCACCATAAAAAATTCCACATCATCACACTTCACACATACCCATATTACACGTGTCTTACACATCATTTCCACCTCATAAAAGTTTTTTTTTACTAGGAAAAAAATGCCCTTGCCAACTCACCATGCCACTCCTGCCATACACTCCTGCCAAATCACCAAAACCTTGTCAACTCATCAAATTTACCCCTTGATTTGACCCAAAAGTCAAAGTGCTTATTTTGAAAAGGTTGTTTTTCCATCCTGAAAGCCATGAAAAAACATGCCACCTGGCACTTGAAATTTCAAAAAATGTGTCCATCTTGACCTTTAAATGTTGTTTCTTGGGAATTGTGCCTTCCTAAAAAAAAATCCTATCCCCCTTCGGTCTAAATTTCTTCCCCACCAAATCCCCCTCTGCCACGTGGTACACCCGAGTGTGTGGAGCAGCGGAGGTACCGAATCCCACATGGGCATAGCACGTAATTTAATAATGCCACATGGACCATGCTATTTATACCTTGACCTGATTTTTCGAAATAGGCCTGTGGGATATTTGAACCTGTTTTTTCTGAAGAACCCTGATTTTTTTCAGCCAAGAAACGGATTTTTGGCAGGAATAGCCGAGCTAATCATGACTCTTACACTTCGAATCAACCTCTTCCATACCAAAAAACCCAGAATTAAGCTAAAAGACAAATAAGATGGCCGAATTAATCAAGCATGGACCGGAACAGGGGATTTTTAAAAGGGAAAAATGTCTAACGAATTTTTTCGAGGGCTCAGACGCGAAATCAAGGTTGCTAAGGTTGAATATTGACCAGATCAATCTCAGAGTGACTGATTAAACCTTCCTTGTCGCTGAATTCAATGGATTTCGTGGCAAAAGATGATATATTTATGTCTAGAAATAGAAGTTAACCTGTGCCCAAGACCTGAGGGCTTGGGAAAGTATTCTGTCAAATGCTTTGTGATGTTCAAGTGAATGAAAATCCGAGTTTGGTAAGACCTGTCTAGCATTTTCAAGACAAAAGAACAAAAAAAGAGTTTAAATTTAGGTTTCTTATCGTTTATTCCTTAAAAGAAATATTGCATTTAGTTTTTGTAAGATCTAATTGCATATAATGACTCAAAAGCATAAACATTAGGCAGAGATTGAGGTGGATAAGTGAAATGTTGAGGATCAACTCGTTAAGAGGTTTAAATCATCTTTTCACTAGAAGGAACAATTGCACATGTGATTCATAAGCGTCTTAGTCTATTGCAAGCTCCATTAACCTGAGCAATTCTCATAGGAAATCGACTCTCCAAATTTCTGTTCACTGTTTTCTGAGACTGCTAAGCCTGTGATACTTTGAATCTATACTGCAAGAGAGTGCCAGTCTTTCTCAAGGAATCAAAACGTTGCACATAGTCATCAGAGTTGTCATATCAGGGTCCAAGTCTCAAAGCAAAAAAAAGAGTACTCAAGATCGATTTGCAAAAATCAGCTTACTGCCAGGAACATTGACTTTTTTTTGACCCGGTCAGTACATTCAATTTGAATGACTTACTGTGAAAATATTTAAGCGGGCTTTTGCCAATCATCTTCCGGACCGTTATGAGCTCCCATTTGAATTGAATTTGCATCCATAAGCATGAGCATGTGCAATTGATGTTGTTTTTTGTGCAGACTATTTTTATTGATTTGGGAAAGCACTTCTAACTTGCTTTGTGAGTTATATTTTTGCAATCTTTTGTCTCAGAGTGGTTGCCTTAAGCAACCTAGAGGTCCTGTACCATTGAGGTTGAAGGTTTGCTAGGAATACCTTCAACATTTTGGAGGCTCCTACCGAGATCGAACCTGGCTATTGGGGATTGGCTTTTAGGAGAAATATTGATATCTCTGAACATGTGGAAGTGCAAGTGAACATGGAAACACATCCTGCACTTCAAGGAGTAGCTGTTGTGCAACTCAATACAGGTATCCCTTGTCACTACTTTGAGCTCATTGTTCCTATTCCTACTCCCACCTTTGATCCTAGCATCAATGCTAACAAATTTCTCAAAACTTTCGAGGAGTATTGTCAGGAATATGGTCACAAGAAAGATAACAAGTTCTCAGAGTTCAAGAAATGCTTCAAGAATGATGAGGTGAGAGCGTGGTTAGAATATGTGGTAAATAGTGGCACTAATTCTTGGGATGAGATTGTAAAGAAGTTCCAGACCAGATTTGGTAAGTTGTGTGACCTTCAAGATCTGGTCTTTGAGCTGCAGACCTTTCACATCAAGAATGGTGAAACCATTCATCAATATGTGGAGAGATATCATGTTTATCTCACAAAGTGTCAAGTAAATCAGGTGCCTAACCATACTCTGCATCTTGTAGCATCTTCTATAAGAGGCTTGAGCAATAGATCAAGAGTTCACAGGAAGATGCTCAAAATCCACAAACAAGAAGGATTTGACACTATCCACAAAGCCTTCAATAAATCCATTGGGATAACTGACATACTTTCCGATCTTCCTAATGACATCCCTAATGATCCTTTTCTTCCAGACTATGAGTAGGAGTACACTGGCTCTGATCCTATACCATTTTATGTTGTACAAAAAGACAAGAAGAAGCCAAAGATAATTGAAGATCCGAGCAACCCTCTTGCTGATGTCAGTGCAAAAATTGGTAAAGTTTTAGAAGCCTTACTTGAGGTCACTAAACAAGTCCAAGAAATAAAGGCCTCAAGACCTGAGAGAAACGTTTATCCCCCATGTGCACATTGCACAAGAGAGACTCACTCTTCTGATGTTTGCTGGTATAGACCTTGTTGGAAATAATCAGTTCATAACATTATCATGTTGCAGTTAATATGTGGACACAGCTACCTGATCCTGAAACAAGCTGCATTGATGAAGCACATGAAGTTGATCAAGCAAACAGGTCAGAGAAATTTTATGCACATCATTTATCAGGTTACCTGTTAATGTGATATTCCTAGGTTATAATGACCTAGGTATATTACAATGATATGGTGAAAATTTTGAAGTCATTATAGATATGTATTTTAGAGTTGCAATGGTCTATGGTGACCATGAAGAATGACGAAAGGAGGGAAAACTATTATAAATAGAAGTGTAAATATATGGAAGGTTGAAAATACACCACAAAAGATGGAGCCGTTTTTGGATTGAATCCATCGGCCCAATCTACTATGGGCATGATGCTAAGCAATGCAGACGGTCCGGCATATTGGCCGGGCTGTTGTAGATAAATCAAGATGGATAACATACAGATTGCATCGAGCACTAAGGAGTGAAATAGAAGACTAATATTATTGCTACAGTGCACTGACCCACTTTGCTACAGTGATTTTAAGGTGACCATTGAAATGCTTGATCTTGATAATATTATCTCATATTGCCTAGAGTAAATATTATTTCAAGTGAAGTTGTATTTGAGATAGTGTGTTAGATCTTGTGTTTACAAATTGAAGATGAATATGATGATTCAATGCATGAAGTAACTTCCTACTTGTGATACCAATAAAATTATATAGTGTACTTCATGATCATTGGTTGTGTTGAATGAAAGGTTTGAGAAAGCATTGAAAATTACATAGGAATATTTTCTAGTGATTAGATTATTCCTGACATTGGTATCAGAGCTACCTGCACACAGAATGTCTAGCAGATATGGTGCAGGGTTGTTGGCAGCAATTGATGTATTCAAGGGGGACTCGGGCTTCCAAGTTTGGAAGGAGAAGCTGAAACATGTCCTTCAAGTAGAAGATCTTTGGGATCTGATAGAGCCAGCCGATGGAGATGTTAGCTTGAGGAGAAGAGTGGTGACTGTGGCAGCTGAGGGGTGCTCCTCTTCAACAAGTGATACAGTGGAAAGAGCTACTAGAAAAGCAAGTGCAACTTCTGGAGCAACTGCAGTTGCAGATAGTGCAAAGATTCTTGAAGCTCAAGGGATAATTATGAGCAAAGTAAGTTCAGGGATAGTGTTGAAGATAAGAGGTATGAGTCCCAAGCAAATGTGGAACTATATGTTACTAACATATGAGGAAAAATCGTCATCTCAGATTGATGTGCTTGAAAATGAGTTAAGAAGACTGAAATTTCATGACAAAGATAATGTGAATGATTTCTTCCAAAACTTTGATAATATCATGGCAGATATAGAAGGTGCTGGAGTATTTTACACCCAACAACAGCAGGTATTATCCATTTCTAGAGCTGTAACTAGTCTTGGAACTATTTCTGTGTTTATTAGAACAATTGCCAAGACTAGGTTGGAGGATGAAAAGATGCTCAAGACTGAGATTGAGCAGAACAAAGTCTTGGATGATGATGAAGCATCCTAGATTCTTATGGCCAAAGGAAAAGGGAAGGTTCAAGGGAAAGTAGGGCCCTGTTTCAACTGTCATCAGCCAGGTCACATCAAGGTGAGCTGCCTCAAGTTGCAAAAAGAAGTAAACTGCTACAACTGTGGGGGCAGAGGTCACTATGCATCAACTTGCTCAACTCCAAAAGGTGATTCCAATACTAACAGAGGTAGAGGAAGAGGAGGAAGGGGAAGCACGAGTTTCAGGGGAAGAGGAAGAGACAGGGGCAGAAATTCAAACCCTGAAACCAATATAGCAGAAGAAGTAGCATTAGATGAGGAAAATGAAGAAGAGGTAAGAACTTCAGTTTTTTTAGCTTGTAAAAATGAAACTAATGATGATGATCTCTTAATCTTAGATACTGGAGCTGAGAAAACAATCACCTGCTCAACAAAAATCTTAAAGGAGTGTAGGGGAAATCGAGGAGGACACATCCAAGTGGGAAATGGGGATCTCCAGAAAGTTGAAGATGTAGGAGTCTTAGAGTTGTTTGATTTGAGTGGAAGAAGAGTTAATTTGCAGAATGTTTTATGTGTTCCAAGTTTGGTTAGAAACTTGATATCCATTGCTCAATTAGTGGACATGGGCTTTAAAGTTGTTTTTGAACAACTACAATGTAAGGTTTTTGAAGGCAATGAATTGAAGTTCTTAGGAAAGCGTGTTGGAAATCTCTTTGGTATAAGCTCTCACTGTTTTGGAAGTGCAAACTTAGTAACAAACCCGAGTATCTTAACTTGGCATGAGAGGCTGGGACATACAAATATTAAAAACCTTGAGTTGATGATCAAACAAGGATGGTTAAATTCTGCTGATACAAAACTTGACAATCATATTTGTAGGGGATGTTTGCTGGGAAAACATAGCAGACTACCATTCACAAAGGCAAAAAGAAAATCCATGGGAATTCTCGAATTAATACACACTGACCTCTGTGGTCCTCTAAACATTACGGGGATTTCTGGAAAAAGGTACTTCATAACCTTTGTGGATGATTACAACAGAAAAGCAAAGGTGTACTGCCTTAAGAAGAAAAGTATGGCGTTTGAAGCTCTAAAGATGTTCATTGCTGAGGTGGAGTGCTCAACCGAAAAGAAGGTCAAATGCATTCGATCAGACATAGGAGGTGAGTACCTTGCTACCAATTTTAAAAATTTATGTATTAAGAATAAAGAGGCAATATACCTGTAGCTATACCCCCCAGCAGAATGGGGTTAGCTAAAAGAATGTATAAGACTATTTTGAATAGTACCAGGTCAATGCTAAAACATGCAGGTCTCCCCAATTTTCTTTGGGAAGAGACAGTAAAGGCAGCTTTGGAAATTTATAATGTATTGCCTTCAAAGGCATTGGATGGAAGATGTCCAGATGAAATGTGGACAGGAAGGATGCCAAGTTATGAAAAATATAGAGCATATGGCTGTCTAGGGTACACTCATGTACCAGCAGAAATGAGGAAGAAGCTAGATGATCAAGCTATGATATGCTATTTAGTAGGGTATGATGAATATTCTAAAGGGTACAGAATGTACAATCCATTGGGAAGAAATATAATAGTCAGTCGAGATGTAATGATTGTTGAACAAGAACTTTATAAGCCATATGATAAGAAAACAGTGACAGATGATGGCTCGACACAAAAGGAAAATGTTGAAGTAGACAATAACTCTGAAACAGGAGATATGGAAGTAACAAAAACAATTGATATAGATGATGAGGATGAACCAATGCATGCTGCAGAACATGAAGGACAAGAACATGAGCAGGAAACTAGAGACATTACCATGCAAGCAGATGAAACACAAAAGAAAAATAAGAAAAGAAGAAGTGAAGCTCAAAGGCTGATGGATGACTGCAGACTGAATTTAGAACAGTATGGAAGAAAAGAAGATGGAAAAAGCATGAGGTTAGAAGAAAAGAATGAGGTGACAGTAGAAGCCCTAATGATTTTAGAGGCAGGTGTACCTGAGACATTCGAAGAAGAAGTTACTGGATTAGAAGCAGAAAAATGGAGAGATGCTATGATGAAGAGATGAATTCATTTGAACGAACATCAACCTATGAGCTACTGATTTGCCAAAAGGAAAACAGGCCATTGGGAATAAGTGGATATTCAAACTGAAACAAAATGCAGATGGGACTCCTAAATTCAAAGCTAGACTTGTTGCTCAAGGGTATTCCCAAAGGAAAGGTGTGGATTTTGATGAAACATTCTCCCCTGTAGTTAAAATGACAAGTATAAGAACAATTATAGCTTTGGCAAATGCATTGAACCTTGATTTACATCATATGGATGTATGTACTGCTTTCTTAAATGCAGAATTAGATGAAGAAGTATATATGAAACAGGCTCAAGGTTATGAACAAGGCAAATCAAAGGTCTGGAAACTAAGAAGAGCGGTTTATAGGTTAAAACAGGCCCCTAGACAATGGTACAGGTGCATGGATAGATATTTAAAGGAACAGGGTTTCATTAAACTGAAAAATGATGGCAATGTCTATATGCTAAGAAAAGGAAGCAATTATTGCATAGTGGCATTGTATGTAGACGATTGTGTTCTAGCAGCAAACTGTGGGAATATTTTAGCTGATTCCAAAGAAATATTACACAACGCTTAAAATGACTGACCTTGGGGAACTGTCTCAATTCTTAGGGATACGAGTCAAAAGAGACAGGGGAAATGGAACAATATCATTAAGTCAAGAGAAGTACATTGATTCAATGCTGACCGATTCAACATGCAGGACTGTAATCCTGTCAAAATTCCAGCAGTAATGGGCATGAAGTTACATATGTGTCCAAAGGATGATAGAGAAAAGGAAGAAATGGAAGACACGCCATATAGACAATTGGTTGGTAGTCTGTTGTATGTAGCCAACAACACTAGACCAGACATAGCTTATATAGTTAATGACTTAAGCAGGTATAATGATAATCCAGGGAAACGGCATTGGCTTGCTGCCAAAAAGGTACTAAGGTACTTAAAGGGAACTAAGACCTCAGGAATAATTTATTGTTCAAATGATTTGCAACTGAAAGCATACTCTGATGCAGATTGGTGTGGTGACATTGACGAAAGAAAATCAACTTCAGGGTATCTTTTAATGTTAGGAGGTGGACCAATATGCTGGAGAAGTAAAAAGCAACAATCTATAGCACTTTCTACAGCAGAATCTGAGTATGCTGCAACTACATTGGTTGCTAAGGAAATAGTTTGGATGAGAAGATTCTTGAACGAGCTGGGAATAAACCAAACAGGAAGTACAGAGTTGTTTTGTGACAATCAAAGTTGTATTGCAATGACCAAAAATCCAGTAATGCATGAGAGGACCAAACATATTGAAATGGAAATGCATTTTATTAGAGACATGGTGGGAAGAGGATTGATTGAATTAAAATATGTGAAAACAGAGGATCAGCTTGCAGATATATTCACTAAGTGTTTGCATTTAGAAGTTATGCCAAAGAATGAATTGCAGAAGTACATGATAATGTTCTGAAAGTGTTTCAGAAATTATGCCAAAGATGGAGCTGTTTTTGGATTGAATCCGTCGGCCCAATCTGCTATGGGCATGATGCTAAGCAATGCAGACGGTCCGGCACATTGGCCGGGCTGTTGTAGATAAATCAAAATGGATAACATACAGATGGCATCGAGCACTAGGGAGCGAAATAGAAGACTAATATTATTGCTACAGTGCACTGACCCACTTTGCTACAGTGATTTTAAGGTGACCATTGAAATGCTCGATCTTGATAATATTATTCTGCTCATCTCATATTGCCTAGAGTAAATATTATTTCAAGTGAAGTTGTATTTGAGATAGTGTGTTAGATCTTATATTTACAATTTGAAGATGAATATGATGATTCAACGCATGAAGTAACTTCCTACTTGTGATACCAATAAAATTATATAGTGTACTTCATGATCATTGGCTGTGTTGAATGAAAGGTTTGAGAAAGCATTGAAAATTACATAGGAATATTTTCTAGTGATTAGATTATTCCTGACAGACCTTGCAGCAAATGTGGCAAGAGAGGTCACTATGGTAAAGAATGTCCTATTTGTGTTTTTTTGTAAAGCTACAGGTCACTATGAAGATAGGTGCAATGTTAGAGAATATTTTGTAAAACAAGACAAAACCAAGGCTGTTGAAACAAGTACTCCGGTAAGGTACATTTCTGAATCTAGTGTTCCTATTAGGTTTGTGTAGGAAGCAGAGGAACAAGAAGAAATCATGGTTGTCCATACAAGAGGCATGCTTAACTCAAAAGACAAGGAGATGGCACAAGACAAAGAGGAAGTACCTCCTCATCCTTATCAAAAATTCATAAGAAAAGAAAGGGAGAGTGATGAATTTGAATCTCTTTCAAAAAGCTTAAAAGTTAGTGTGGACTTGTTACCTTTACTAAGGATTGCCCCTCTTTCAGAAAAAAGATGCTAAGTCTAACTCAAGAAAAACAGGTTAATTTGTCTCGGGAAGAACAGGTGGCATTCACAAACCACATTGAGGAGCAAATGCTGATGCAAGATGAAGATGACCCACGTGCCTTCACATGTGCAGCAAATGTTGGTAAGAAAGCATTGTCTAAGGTGTTGCCGGATGGAGGATCACCTCTAAATGTTATGCCTCATCAATTGATGAAACAATGTGGCTTAGAGGTTGACAAGAAGGCACCCATGGTGCTTAGATCTTTTTCTAACTCCAAGATTAATCCTATAGGAATAGTTAGCATAGTGCCTATTGATATTGAGGAATTGTGGTGGCGGCTAATTTTGTAGTAGTCACATTTGATGGTGTGAGTGAAAAATCAGGCATCTATGACTTACTCTTGGGCAAAAGGTGGCTGTCTACAGTAGATGCCAGGCCTATATGGTCAAGAGGAGAATGCACTATAATTGATGGAAGAAAAACAGTCACAATCTACAATAAGCTTGGAGAATTCGAGTCCTTTAATTTCATGGAAGAAGATGTGTTGATATCAAACCAATTCGGAGAATCTGAGCTGACTGTTACAACCTTGGAATCAGAATAAAAGCTACCTATCAAGGTAAATCCATCCCAGGAACAAGGTTTTGCTTATTTGTGGTTTGATGGTGGACTCTCCAAAAGATTGAATGTAGCTTCCTCTGCTGCCATACTAAAGGACCATTCCAACAAATTGTTAGCCAAAGTGGGAAGGATCTATACAAACACTACATCAAATATGGCTGAGTATAGGGCTCTTATTGCAGGATTACAAGAAGCTAAGCATCTTGGTATTACTAACGTTGTTGTGTTTGGTGACTCTCAACTTGTTTGCGGGCAAATCTTAGGAGAATATTAGACCAAGAATGAATGAAGGAAGGAAGGAAGGAAGGAAGGAAGGAAGCATGCATATTTTAACGTCGCGCCACAAAGGCAGCATCCAATGGACATGCGATGGCACAGTACAAAAGAGGACTGAAGTCCTTAAACAGAATGGGGACCGAAGTCCTGGAGCAGCAAACATCAAACTTCTATGCTTACATGCTTACAGTTT
>JAANSK020202874.1:0-14492 GCA_011763485.2 Isoetes engelmannii
AATGAGAGAAAGAGACTACTCTCTAAGAAGCTAAAAATGCTATGCTATTCTGTTCTGTTCTTTTCTATTCTGTTCTATTCTAAGAAGCTTGTAATTTTAGCATCGTGGCTTTTGATGGAGCAAAAAATCTGTTCCATAAATCCATGCTACAAGGAGACAAAGTTGAAATAAGAAATTAGAGACAAAGTTGAAATAAGAAATTATGAACAGAACAAGTTGGACCAGGGTTGATTGGAACTTAGTAATCTCTAAGGGCACTTGGTGGGGTTGGCCGGCTTTCAGGGACCTTCATGAGTAATCTCTACGGGCAACACTTGGCTGGATTTCAAGCACATTCCTTTTTCCTAGTAGCGCTGTAAAAAATGCTCTTCTTCTTGTTCTTCCTCTTCCAAGTACGACCAAATTTTAATCACGTTCTTTTTTCCTAGTGGCGCTGTAAAAAATGCGCTTCTTCTTGTTCTTCTAACTACATTACGATGATTGGCTACGTGCTTGAAGGCGACTATACGCCATGTCACATACATACCCTAGCCCGCCGATATAGTCGCCATGCCACATACATACTCTAGCCCGCCGACGTGCATCGATTGCCTACATCTCGGTCTTCGTCCATGTCCATTAGCATCAAGTTGTGCAACAAAAAGCCGCGCCCTCATTTACACTTTGCCCTCCTCTCTTACCATCGATCGATCGATCTATTTATCTATCTATCTCTCTCTTACCTTGCCTGACGGCGCTCGACGGCGCTCTGCGCGCCATGTGAACCATTGGAGCCTTGGTTTTCTCCATAGCTTAACCTTTGAACTAGCTCATATTTATTTATAGAGAGTTGAAAAGTCAAGTAGTGCATGAATCTAGATTAAGAAATGATTAAGGAGTCGATTAAAGAACATTCCTTAAACAACATGGTTAATTAATGACATTCTTAAGCTACCGGTTTTACCGGTTTGTGAAATGATTACGTACAAAACCCTAAACCAAAAAAACAAATAAAATAAAAACAGAACTCCACGTGCTGAGAGATTAACAAGTGCATAACAGAATATGAGGGAAGCCTAACGGCCTCTTTAACTATCTGTTAATGAGAAGCTCTAACTAGCTTTGGTTTGGTAGGTTAGGTAAGCAAGCAAGCTCTGGTTTTTGGCTATGGCAAGTGGATTTTGATTCCGGCACCGCTGTCGGAGAAACGGACAACACAGAGATGTCGGACGAAGAGATTTCTCAGTACTTTTCGAATCCCAAGCTAAGCAAATAGCTTTGAAGCTATCAACCCATCGCCATAACTACGGTAGCAGTAACTATGACGCTAAAAAATGAGCCTGATTGGACGAAATAATCAGCTGCATTTTTTTTTGGAGATGAATGAAGAGGAAGAGAGGGAGCCCCTTTCAGTTTCTGCCTGATAGTCCGGCGTACCCATCTCTGTCTGACTGAATAATATATATTTTTTTTCAAGCTCTGACAGCCATTGTCTCGAAATCAAGCTTTCGATGCATTACATCTGCTAAGTATTCAATTCACAGCTTTGAAGGCCCAATTTTTTAATCCGGCACCGGGCCGGCACCTAAATGCTTGGTGACCTGTTACTTCCACTTGCATTGACTAACGGAGTAGCTAGAACGTGCAGATCATAAATAAGTACAGGCCAAAACAGGGGCGCTCACGAGCCAAGCATTGCTTATATTTTTAACCAGGATTAAATCCAGATTTTGCTCGAGAAACCCACGAGATAATTGTGGACAAACAACCCAGAAACGGATCTATGGCCGAGCCGAAAAAGGCCCGAGAAAGGGCGGCCAGAAAAGGAACGGAAACGGAGCTACAGCTATGGCAGTTATGCAGGAAGAATTTTCTTTTTGCTTTCACTTGAGTAAGGCTTTTTTGGCGAGGAGGTATTTGGTAGATAGAAGGCAAGGGCCGCGTGGGGGCTAAATACTGATTCAATCAGGCACGGAACAGAAACCCAGAAAGTAAGCAGTCAGCCAGACTGTGCCGCTGCTACACTGCCACGCTCAGGCTTGATTCGACAACACAGCACTGTTCTGTTTTACACTGCGAGCAGGAAAAAAAAACCCATTTTCTTTCGATCAGTTAACCCAAATGAGAATCAGCAAGCAATTCATGCAAACAGAGCAACCACCGGAAGTATTTTTTTACAGAGAAAGATAAAAAGGGTTTTGAAAAAAAAAAGCGAAGTGGGTGGTTGGTAGGGACCCATTCTAACAGTGTGCCTGTCGTGGCTATGCTAGCGCAGAAAATTGAAGCTTAGAAACACAGAATTCCAGAATTGGGCCAATTTTTTCCAGCTCTGTGCTGCATGCTTGTCTACATCTGCACGTTTTCCGACAACCCACAAAAGCGACCGATTAGAAGAGCCCTTCTGGTGGGTAGAACTACCAACAACAGAAGAATTCATGGCCTCCCATGTACGTCCTTGTTTTCTTCCCTTATTAAAGCTTCTCAACGATCTGCATTACGGAATTCAACCGGATTAACAGCTAACTTAATCCGGATTGAATCCCCATTCCCTTGATAATTGAATGTGTCCTTTGGGATTGATTAATTAAACAAGTCTGTCTGTAGCATTCAAAGGCTGGCTTCGGTTATGCAGCGGCGATTTTTTTGTGTTTTTTTTTTGGGTCTTGGCGTTAAGAGCCCAGTTGCGTGATGAGAGAGAGAATCCGCGTGTTGGGTGTGTGTAGTTTTTTTGTTTTTTTGCTCTGTGTTTGTGTATGAATGCTCTGTGATGGTGGACATGGTCAGTTCGAAATCAAAGGCAGATTTCTCAGCCTCATCACAGACTACGGTGGTAGTAGCAGCGGTAGCAAGTTCTGGTTATGGTAAACAGAACAAGGTAAGAGGGGCCGGGTAGTCTAGTAAGAAAAAAGGAGTAAGAAAGAAGAAATCTTCTTCCTTCTTTTATCCTTTTCTTTTATAATTTTCTTCTTCGACCCATTACCTGGTCCTTCTTGGCTTCTTCTTTGTTTTTTTTTTCTCCTCTTCTTCCTTCTTGTTGAGCGACTTCTGGCCCCAAATCCCTGCTTCCATTTTCACTCCGGCATTCAATTCCTTCAAAATTGAAGCCGAGAGATGCCGAAAGGGCTTCTTTCACTGTGTTTTTGCTCGTCTGAGATGCATTAATCTCGTCTTGCAAGAGCTCTGCAAGCTCTGCTTCTCCAGTGTACCATGTCTTGAAAATCTGCCAGCAAATGCTCTGAGTTTCTTCTAAGCCGGTCTGGGTTTTGTCGTCTTTGTTTTGGGGCCAAAAGAAGCTCTTTTTTGTGTATTGCTCGTATCAGCTTGGTCCTGTAGCTCGTGATCTACCTTTGCCCTCCAGTGTACACTGTATATGGCGAGTTTTAGAACCGCTCTGACTAACTGGAACGCATCTTAAGCCTCTCGGTTCCGAACACAGATGTCTATGTATGTTTCCACTAGACTCACCTGGTGAGTTTCCACTCTGTTTGTCCTCTCTTTTGGTTTCTCGCGCATAAATCCAACAAATCAACATATCTTGACCCTTTCTCTAACTGCATTGTAAGAATTTCATGGGCTATTTCTGCTGACCACAGATCAGATGTGTCTAGCTTATGTGAACCCTTGCACTAATCCTTTAGATTTCTCTGGAATGCCCTCTGTTGAAGTGCCTAGTTTTGGCCATTAATGCTCAACAGCTGCTAACAACAGAGAATGGTACTTTCAAATAGGACTAACTATGACAGCTATGGATTGTTCTTTGCTTCACTACATCTGGTTCTTACCAAATGCATGGAAAGGCCCTCAATACTACTCAACCCCCAAATCTGTTGTTGATGGATGTAATTTTTGATCTCTTTATGGAGGTATTTTTGTCATTCTCTGATTCGCTTCCTGTTTTGCCAAATGTAATGTGAACAGGTGTTGACAACAGAAGTTCTGCCAAAGCCATGCTTACTTCAGTACACCAGGAAGAAGTTAGCTGTTGCAAAGGTAACAGGCTCCACAGATGGAACTGCTGAAGAAACAGGTGCCATAGGTGGAGGAGAATCAAGTTCAAGGAAAAGAAGTTATGAACAAGTAGTGGAAGAGGAGGAGGAAGTTGCTGTTAGACGGTCGGACCGCTTCAAAAGAGGCAGGGTTTGCTGGGAAGAAACAAAGCAAGGGGTACTCATAGGATTATTTATCCCCAACTATACTATTGTTTGTTCATCTGATGAGATCTGTCTGAGACCTTTCAAGGTAACATACAAACGTCAACGGTCACCACGGTTTCGGAAGTTGCACTGGGGCAGGAAATTCAAAAGAAGTCCCTGCAAGAGAATTATCAATTTAGCATTAGTAACATCGTGTATAGATGACACAGGGTCAGCCAGAACAACAAGTGCGGAGTCGTCTAGTGATGTCAGTACCATTGAACGTGAGAGCTGTTATGAATTTAGGTTGAGTAAACAGCTAGCTCAAGAAGAAGAAATGACCTCCAATGTGAGGAGTTGTGGCCTTAATTCTAACAGGAGCTTGACCCAATTGCTTAAGGATGGGAACTTGTCTGAGGACTTGATAGGGGAGGATGAGCTAGACTTGAATTCCATTCCTCCTATCCCTCAGTCCAATCATTATCTGACTGGACCGATATACAGTGATCTCCGGCTGGCTCAGCCTGTACAACAAGAAGCGTATTATGAATATCGGCAACAGGCTTCAGACAATATTCGTGGTGTAAGGCCTCAAGAATGCAGCACCCTTGAAAGAGGTGAAAATGCAGAATTTTCACAGGTTGCTAGAATGCCTTTCTTCGGAGATGGTTTAAACATTTTGAATGACCAATTCCTGGAGAATTTTTATCGAAATTATACTAACACTTATTGCACTGACCTAAACAGACCCAATCCAACTCCCTATGGATCATACTCTTCAGATGGAAGAGAATTGCATGGAAATCATGAGCATCCATCTGCTTACAATGGAGCTCCATTAAGTTCTTGTGTTATAGAACAGGCTGCTCTAGCTCCTGTGACACCAGAAAAGACAAATCAGAAAAGTATTTCAAATAGAAAAGGTGGAAAAACAATAAGTGAGACTGATGCTCAATCATGCACTGTAATGTTAGAAGGACCTGATCAGGCATCTAAATCACCAAAGAAAACTTCCTTGAGGCAAGACATGGGTATTGAGGATGAGTTATTTGACTTGAACAAGTTGCCTGAAAAGGTAGAGAAAGTCAAGAGGAAGAAACACAGGCCTAAAGTATTCAAAGAAAAGCCACAAAAGAAGCCTGCTAGCAAACCAGCTAAGGTGGACGGTAAAGCTACCAGGAGGAAAAGGAAAACGAAGGCAGATGGAGAGCTGAATGTAAAAGCCCAAGAAATCTGTGCTGAAGATGGTGAGAACGAAGCAAATAATGCTATCCACAATGAAAGCAGCTCCAACAAGAATATAGAATACTCATTTGAAAAGCATACCACTTCCCATCCAAACATCTCTGCAGGTTATGCATACTTACCCATGTCATACAGAACCAGTGAAGCCCAGGGGGTGCTTCCCGAACACTATCAGCAGGTGTATCATAGATCTGCTGGCGGTTATTCATCCAATATGGGTTATGCATCTCCTGCTAATAGGATAGTACCTAAACCAGATAAAACCAGCTTGCAATCATTGAAAATGCTTACGGAGAATCAGCAGAATGGTAAAGTCCGCCAGAAAGTGTCGCGAAAGAAGGTTTTAGTGGCAGAGCTCTATAATAAGCAGGATGAACATTCTGTAGATATTGTTTCTGGTGCTCCCAGTGCTCCAAAAAGGAAGCGGAAAACTAAAGAAGCCACAAGTTTGAAGGGTGGCACCAAGCTAGTAGGTGCAAAGAGGAGAAAACGCGGTTCAATTACTGGAGATGTATCAACACTACAACAGTTATCAGTTGGTGGATTGAACTCTCCATTTGAGTTGGAAAGCATGATTGAACACATAATACGATGCATGGAACAAATGAATCTTCAAGATTGCAAGCAACTTGTGGAGTACAAGGCACCGATCTCTGACATAGTACCGTATTCAATGCCCAAAAAGAAAACTAGACCAAAAGTTATGTTAGATCAAGAATCAAACAATATGTGGAAGCAATTGTCAACAGGAACATATGCTGGTGGGTATAGTGAGTTCTGGGAGAAGGAGAGGCGTGAAATGAAGGTCAAGGTGGAGCAATTCATTGCGCTAATGCATCTTGTTCAAGGTATAAGCATTTTCTCTGTTTCCCATATTCAAAGGAAGCATAAGCACTTGAACATGCACTACTTTCTAAAAACTGTATCTTTATGTCATTCAGTTCGATAAGATATTAATCAGCCTTGCTGAACTGGCATAAGAATGCGAGATTCTCTCTTGACATAATTTTAATATGCATTAATTAATAAAACAAGAAAGCCAATTTGGCAGGGTCAAATTTAGATACACCCAAGTCTTATTTTCAAATTTTCTGGGCAGGTGATCGTCGCTTCTCAAAATGGAAGGGATCCGTGGTTGATTCTGTGGTAGGAGCATTTTTGACGCAGAATGTGTCTGATCACCTTTCCAGGTTATTTCCCATTATAACTTCATTTTTAATGCACCTTTTTTACAAGTTGTAGGCAAACATCTCTTTCTGATTATGATGATAGCTTCTATATATTCTTTCCGGTTCGTATTTGCAGTTCAGCATTTATGGCAATGGCATCCAACTTTCCACTAGCACAGAAAAACGGCATTCCTAAGGATGAAGATGCTTGTGAGGGTGCTGCTAGTGAGGCTTCTGATTGCAAGAAATCCGTATCTTCTCTTACCACTCAAGAAGGAAGCATTTGCTTTCAGCAAGCCAAGATACATACAGAATCTGAATCTGTGTGTGGTTATGATAGTTTAGATAGCCTGCATTCTGAACCTTGTATCCTGCCAGTAAACTCAATAATTTCAGGAAAAGACTCTAGAATCCCCAAGGCTTCAAATGTGATGGAAAGAGATTATGAAACTTCAGATTCTGGCTCTGAACAGCAAAAGGCAGATTCCTGTTTGGTTTCAAGCACAATAACGAATATTGAAGAATCCGAAACAACAAGTGTGACAGTCAGAATGCAAGACCCTGAGTGCCCCAGCACCCCCAGAGAAAGAGAGAGCTTGTATGAGGGTCCAGACTGTCACCCTAGTACTCCAAAAGAAATAGAGAGCTTTTATGAAGGTCCAGACTATTTTGATAAACACAAAAATAGATATCGAGTTCTAGAAGAACTTGAAGCTACACCAGCACAATTGCGCCAAGAGCCGGTGAGGGATTTTCAAGATGACCTTGATATCCCATTCGAACCAGCAAGAGAGCAAACGAGGCCCCGTGTTCAGCGCCAGTTGTTTGCTGAAGGATCAAGGTATTCTAAAGATGAAGAGAATCCCGTAGCCTGTTTGGATACTGACTGCAATCCTCCAATAATGGAGGATAATTCAGCTTTAATGCTAGAAAAGCTTGAGCATGAAACTGGAATTTCACTATCAGCTTCAGAAAATCTTATGTATGCTTCGGATAGAGGAAGTGTAACCACCATACAGGAAAGGAGTGACAGTATACAGGGAAGAGGTGAACTATCGAGTTCACAACCAGAAAATACCTGCAGAGGTAACATATCGGTCCAAGAATCTAGTATAATACATGTTTTAGATATAGAGTCTCAGAATATTTCCGATCAAGAGGCACTTCAAGACAATTATAATCCTTGTGGAGAAGCTGTCTCTGATGGGAAGATGCTGGCTAATGTTAAACTATGCTCGGGATGTGATGCATCTCCTGCTAGTGGGTCCAGTACCTGCAGTACTTCCCGGAAGGTACTGATTTCTGCAAATCTAACAGGTGCCCCTGTATTGCCTGTGGATAGACAAGAGAAAATTGATTTAAGGTCACTTGCTGGGCTTAAGCGAGCAAAGTTTGAGGAAAGCCGATCAGCTAGTAGAGACTCTTGCAATTGGGAAGCTATGAGACAAAAAATCATTGAAGCAGAAACTGAGGAATCTGGAGTTAACAGTCCTCCAGATCATCTTGAAAATCCAATTCCAGATGACTCCTTTGTAGAAGATTCTGTTGATTGGGAAGCCGTCCGTTGTTCTGAAGTTGCAGCTATAGCAGAGGTCATCAAGGAAAGGGGCATGAACAACATCCTAGCAGGGAGGATTAAGGTGGGGTCCTTGGCATGTGCATTTTTGTCATGGTTAAAAGTTTTATTTCTGTATAGCTTTCTGAAATTTTCATCCTTACTGCAGGCCTTTCTTGATCGGGTGCGTCTCCAACATGGAAAGATAGATCTTGAATGGATAAGGAAGATCCCTGTTGAAGATGCCAAGTAACTCCTCTCACTAAGCAAGCAAAAATTTCGTCATATGTTGTAATTCGTTTTAGAGAAGCTTTTATGCTTAATATTTACTTGGGAACAGGAATTTTCTTCTAAGCGTTCGAGGATTGGGGCTAAAGAGTGTGGAATGCATACGCTTGCTTACTCTCAGGCATTCTGCCTTCCCTGTAAGTGATGTAAAAGATATTTCAGAAAGATAGGCCTTGTTCTATGATTTGTTTGTAAAGGGAAATAATTTTAATTATAGGTGGACACAAATGTGGGCCGCATTTGCGTGAGACTGGGATGGGTACCAATTGAACCACTTCCGGAAGAGTTAAAGTTACACCTCCTGGAAATGTGAGTCTAAAATACAGCAATTGTAACCCACACTCCTATTTAATACTCATGCTCATTACTTCATTTCATTTAATAGGTATCCTGTTCAAGCAACAATTCAAAAGTGGTTATGGCCCCGGATTTGTACACTAGACCAGAAAACATTGTATGCTCTATTATTCTTGGGATGAAAATATTCGGCTCCATGATATTTAAACTTTTATTGATATATATCCCGTGACTCTACATTTAATTTTATTGGTCAAACTCCTGCAGGTATGAACTTCACTACCAGATGATTACATTTGGAAAGGTAATTTTTCTTTTGAATTTCACAATGTAGTCTATAGTTATTGGGGACAAAATAAATTGATTCAGCCATTACCAATGGAAAAAAAATTGCTCTTATTTCAAATCTTTGGAGAACTCTTGTATACTATCACTGGCTTTGAACCAATTGTGTCGCTCTCTTGCAGGTTTTTTGCACCAAAAGTCGACCAAACTGTAATGCTTGTCCCCTCCGGGCAGACTGCAAGCATTTTGCAAGTGCCTATGCCAGGTGTGCAATTTATCTATTATTGTTCTTTCCAAGCTTACTCCTTATTTCTGAGCACATTCAGTGGAGGGCATATCTGATCTTTATCAATTTCTACATAAGTTAAGCCTCTGGTTATATAACTCCTTATATTGTTTTTTGGCTGGTTGGCAGTGCCAATTTTAATTTGCCAGCTCCAGAACAAGCCGAGTCTTCAGAAAGGTTGAGTTTAACAGCAGCAGCAGGAGTTGAACAAAAGGATTTTTCAAACTTGTCAAAAAGATTGGCTTTACCAGTAGCGCTTGAAGAAAAGGAGAATGCAGACAGTTCTCAAACTCCATGTGGACGTGATTCTCATGCATGTAATAATGAACCTATTATTGAAGAGCCTACAACACCAGAGCTAATCTATGTTGAAGATATAGAAGATATCGGGATATATCATGGTTACGAGGATTGGGAGGAAGATTTTATCGATCTTAGGCAAAGTATAATAGAATCAATTGACTGCAATCAGGGAATTGGATCAACTGCATCCAATCAATCTCCAGATGTTGTTATACATGAGTTGGAGTCAAAAGCTCTGGTTGCCCTACCACCAGAAGCAGCATATATTCCTGTGCCAAAGCTTAAAAACATTGGGCGCCTACGAACAATCCATTATGTGTAAGCATTCATTGCCTTTGCATAAGACTTATCACATTGTGTATAAAATTTAGCTTTAATAATTTAGGTGGATAAAATATGAAATGACTGGATAGCATAGTTATCATCTTTCACTCTTGTGTTCTACCAAAACAGACAAATATTTTGCTATATTACAGACATAAGCAAGTGCATGACAGTAATTTGTCAAGTATATGAAGTTCCCAAGGTTACTGGGGACAAAATCTCATGTACTTCCGACTTGTTGCTCGTTAGCATGTCTTCTCCTAGGCTTCTTGCATAATGGGTTTAGTATTTATGTAGTATTTTGCAACCACAATACAAACTATCAGGCATTTTATTTCTAGCTACCCTGTTGTACCAAGTCTTTTGTTATCGTTTTAACAAGCCATTTTGCATGTGCAGGTACGAGCTTCCTGATGAACATCCACTGCTGAAAGAGGTGTGTTCTGTTCATGGAAAGAAAAAAATGCCACATGTGGGATGAGAGATGCACTCATCCGTTTCCATAATTTGTTCTCATGTTACAGATGGATGCCAGAGAAGTTGATGATCCATGTTACTATCTTCTAGCAATATGGGGGCCAGGTTTGTGCAATCAGAAAATGATTCTTGCCAAAATTTGTGTCGTTTTCAAGAAGGGTTTGCCTTCAACAAGACACAATGATCATTTTATGTCAATCTATACAGGTGAAACACCTGATGCTCCTCTTGGCCTTGATGGATGCAATGAAAGCAGCGGACATGAAGGTGGATCTGAAGGAGATAGTGTGAAAGGAACATTATTGGTACATGATAGCATTACTATATTCTTGTCCTCATATTAGCTCTTAGTTCTGCAATCATGGATTAAACATTTCTGTCTTACCCCTTCTTTACAGATACCTTGCAGAACAGCAATGCGAGGAAGCTTTCCATTGAATGGAACGTATTTCCAAGTTAATGAGGTCTCTTCTTTTTGTCTTCTTGCTGGTTCAAATTTTCTGGTTACGTGAAGTTAGATGAAATTGTTTTGTACCATTCAAGAGCTTTCAGACTAGGTATCCAGATGAAAATTGCATTACAATGAATAGAATAGAGGAGGTTGTTAAAGAAAGAATACAAAAGAAAAGATTCTGGGGCCAACTACTGTTCTCATAGCTGTTTCCTTGGTCTTAATCCAATTTCTATAAGTAATTTAGCAACATCCATTCTGCAGGTATTTGCCGATCATGAAACTAGTTTACATCCAATTGAGGTGCCACGGTCCCTTCTTTGGAATTTGCGCCGCCGTTTTGTCTATTTTGGCACATCTGTTACCTCTATATTCCGAGGTATATAGAAACAAGCATTAAAAAGCAGCAGCGTTTTCCTTTTCGCTAATTGTTGTGCTTGTAATTGCTCAGGTTTCCGAACTGAGGAGATTCAAGCTTGCTTTTGGAAAGGTGATCCTCTTCACAACTTTGATCCCTCCTTCTGATAATATGTATTGACCTCTTAGTAAGATAATTTTCAGGTTATGTCTGTGTCCGAGGTTTCGAACGCACCCGGCGTGCACCACGACCTTTAGCACCAAGGTTACATTTGACAGCAAGCAAAAGGCCAACTGTAAGAAAAAGACCAGCAGTAAGCAAAAGACCAGCAGTAAGCAAGAAGAATAACAAAACGTCACCAGAGGAGGGAAAAGAAACGTTACCAGAGGAGGGAAAAGTTGACTCAGGTATTTGACCAGGTATTATCAGAGGGTTCTTTGCATTCAAGTCTCAAGTTAATGGGCTTCATACAATTATTTCCCCTCAACTTGTAGAAATAATTTTTATAACAATCACATTTAACTTTGATTTTTCAAAATTATTTCCAAAAATTGGAAATTCCTGCTGTCGAGCTCCTTTTGTACTAATATGGAAAACTAATGAAATCACAATTCTTTTATTCTCAAATTGAATCCCCTGTTAATGGCTATTGCCATAGCCAATTTCCACTGAGGAATGAGCCCATTTACTAAAGCTGAAGACTTGCTTTTGCTAGATGTAACTATATTGAAATCAATAAAATTTCTTTTGCCATCTTGTAACATTTAGTGTAAGATCTTTCCTTGATTTCCAAATTTTGTCATGTAACGTCTCTATTTGTTATTTCTGGCTACTTCTAAGATGTTCCCAAAAGGCTCCTTTCTATTGGCAAGGCCTTCATTTTCAAGGTATAAGACGAGAAAGGGAGAAATGAACTCTTGCTCCTCTATTGGATGAAGAATTGCATCGACTGGATGTTATCTTGGATGTTATCTGAGCAAAACATGAGAGATAATTATTCATTGAAGTTAGAGATGTCCCATTAGTTTCTGGTCGCGGAGCTATAAAAAAATGGCACTATTTATTGTTCCAGTTTGATGTTCATCATGGGGTTATCCCACCTAGGCATGGAAGAAGTTTATGTGGTGCATCATGTAAGGCACATGGGCAAAGCATTTGACATGAAACAAGGAGAAGGCCACTGAAAGAGCTATATTTTGTAGTGTTCCATCATAGTTTCTCCTCCAACAGGCTGGCAAATGCCAATTAGATTTCGCAAGCTTCGATTATGACAAATTCTTTAGTGTGATGATTGCTCTGTAATTTTATTGAATATAGAGCATTTATTGAATATAGAGCATTTTTGGATAGCAAGATATAATTATGTATATATCTATGACCGGAGTAATGATTAATAGAGACAGGTTTTGTGTTTAATTCTTTAATAGATTGAGTAGCAAGGCATGTCAAGCCTTTAGGCGGGTGCTACTAGCACTAGATAGTAGACAAGATTTTGTCTATTATAATGGTGGTAAAAAATATAATGGGAATGGCTTTTGCTATGCCACTATGGCACAGCCGGAAGAGCCCAATGTGGGCTAGTCGGGCGCTGGTCGGGACTCGCTCCCGCTTGTGCTGGAATGACAGAGCTAAGGTCATTCCCCTAAAAAATAGAAGATGAGGAGGCCTTTTGGATGCAGATTTGGCAAATTTTGGAGCTTTTTGGCAAGATTCGGCAAGTTACAAACCCAAATAGATATGATAGGATAAGATAAAGATTTTTAACGTCACGTCACTAGGCAGCGTCCAATCGGACATGTGACAATGTGACGGCAGAACAAAATAGAAGCTAGGGAGGCCTGTTAGGTGCGGATGAGGTGGATTTTGCAGGTTTTTGGCATTAAGTGAGCTCTACACAGATCGAACGAGTTCTCCGTGAACAGACCCCGATAAAAAACTTTGGTTTAGGCGCAGAAACGATGCTAGAAGTAAAACTATAAAAGCACATAAGGACAGACTACTACTTGCTACTTAGGCTACGTTCCTATGCGGTCCCTCTGACTTCAAAAAAATAAAGTCGAAGTCAAAGGTGGACCGTACCCATGCAACTTAACTATAAGGCGTGGCAGAGTTTTTGGCAGAGTTAGCTTTAAAATGTCAGCAATGGTGAGGTGACGGGGGATTTTTGAAACATGTGGTCAACACTTTTGGCATGTGGTTTAGCATTGCTCTTCTTTTGCTCAAGTGAAGAAAGTATTGATTTGGGAAATTTACCTTCATATTCATTCCTATGCATAGACAGGTGGTTGTGCTCAGTTGGATTAGTTTGTCCACTGGGGTCGTAGTCCTGTCTCTGCATTTTATTTTGTTACATCTCTTTGATTGATGAATAAAGTTTGGCGTCCCTAAAAAAAAAAAAAAAAAAACACGTGGCACACATTTCGTTTTTTAACTTTATTCTTAACTGATGAGCGGAATCGATGGGCCGGTTTCCATTTCGCAATGTAGAAGGACGCCATGTGGCCAGAAGAAAAAGTTGATCCAACTTCTATTTTGCCCTGGTTGGTGCATTCGAGAAGGATTCTTTCGCTATGTTCATTTTGTTGAACCATGCAAAGCTTTATATAGAAATACTCTAGCTGGTTAAAATTCTGGTTGGTGCACTCGAGAAGGATTTTTTTGGCTATTTTCATTTTGTTGAACCATGCAAAGCTCTATATGGAAATACTCAACTTGGTTAAATTTTATTTTGACGTACCAATATTATGCAAAAATCTCACATGTTTATAGCACAATATTACGCTAGAATCTCACATTGTTTATAGCATGTGCTATTTGTGTTCAATGTTGTGCTACTATATGGTCGCTTTGGGGCATGGGACCAAAAGTAGAATTTAAAACTATTGAGTGGGCCTAACAAGAAATTATGTCCGTATGGAGTGGCATAAATTTGTAAAGCTGCTCTTTGGAAATTTATTGAATCAAAGCAACACACTACTGTGCTGGCACTTTGGAACGCAAGAAGAAAAGTAAAGAAGAAAATTGTCTAAATGAGGTGTGATCTAGTGGCAAGGTTTTATTTTTTTTTTCTGCATCTAAATAATGATTTTCAAATGTCTTCATCTTTCCAAATTATGACTTCTAAAATGTGCCAAATGCATGTGAATTAATGTCTTAATCCCCCATTGGCACCTCAAGGTCAAGGTATGACGACTAATCTCATTAGCATACACTACAAGAGATTGGGCATTTAGCAACGTCCATATCGACGTCTATGCCACGTCTCTGCGACGTCTGCTCGCGTCGCACTTACGACGGCCAGACGTGGTTAGGGACACGTCGTGGCCCACGTCGCACGCGACG
>JAANSK020202985.1:0-14489 GCA_011763485.2 Isoetes engelmannii
ACCACCCGATTCCACCACAAACAAGGTACACAAATGTGGCGTCAAAATGCACGTTTTTGAGACACCTTAGCGTGCTTCAAGAACTTCCTGAGATTTGCCGCAACCTCCAACAGGTAGAGGACAAGCTACAGGAGAAGCACAGTCTTCTACTCCACACACGAGAAGAACTTGCTGCTTCTCAGATTGCCAAGACACAAGCCGAAGCTGCCCTTGTGATTGGATAGACAGTCCAGGATAATCTCCAGAAGAATTTGGATGCCACCATCAAGATCTTGGAGGACCAGTCTATTTGGCACCAGCAACAATCTGAGAACATCAAATTGAAGCATGATCGTCATCAGCTTCATCTTCGTAGTTCCCGTTTGGAAACTCAGTTGACAGAGGCTCAAGCCCATGCACAGACTTTGCAGACCCAGCTGGAAGCACTGCAGAAGGAGAAATTGGATGGAGACACGAAGCTTGCCAGTTTGAAGATTTATGTTTCAACAACGGGCGCAACACCGTCTGGCCCTTTCCACGGCCATCATGCTCAATTGACAGCGCTCCATCGTGCCGTGGCCGACAAAGATAGCCAACTTTTGGATTTGAAAAATCAGCTGCAAGATGCACTAGCTTCCACTGACCAAGCCCACCTTTAGACGGAAGAGTATTTGGACTTGGGTAATTAGATTCACTCGGACTACCCATTGTCGAAGTCCTATGAAGCGTTTGTTAAAGCCCGTAGGCACACCTTCATTCTACGTTGGCTTAGTGCCGGTGGCCACATTCATGATCCGTTGCGCAACATTGATATTTTGCGGCTTTGGCCAGATCTGACCGTGCAAGAGAAAGGCATTCTTTCGGCCTTGGTTCTTTTCAACCATCTCAAGCTTGAAGATGCTAAGTGTTTTGCTTTCGGGTTGTTGCCCCCATGACTTACGTATTGCATGATTTTTGTCTCGGACATTTACAGAAGCCACTGATCCGTATGAGACTGAAAATGTCCCTGAACCAGTGATGCATCTCCAGACGCATAACAAGTATTTCAAAGATGAATCCTATGTAGCTATCCTTCAAGAGGAGTATATGCCTGAGTTAGTAGGATATCTTACTCTTTGGATTTCGGAAGTGGTACAGCGCTTGACTCGGTTTATGAATGATCCAGCAGGCCTTGGCTTTACCAAGTTATACCTTCAGTATGCAGGCACGTACAGAATTTTGCAGAAGTATCTTGAGCAGAAGGTTCCTCCCATGGAGTGGGAACCCTCACCCATTCAAACGCTGATGGTCTTGACGCCCTATCGAAATTTATGCCAACAGATGGATGCAACACTCTTGAGCATATATGGAGATCCGTCTAAACCGGGTTAGGCAAATCCCACGTATGTGCTCCCCCAGTGCCTTCGCAGAACTTGGCGCACCGCCTCTCCGAAAAGTTATTTACACGGACTGGCGTCAACCATTTTGGACTCCAACCATGGACCAACATGCTGCCAAGACACCCATGGCTATTAGCACAGATATCCGATGGGATCCATGCTTTGTTCACCATTGCAAATGGCAGCGGGATGAAAGACCGGACACCACCAACAATTGGCTATATATGCCCAATGAAAGGGGTTGGAAGAACCCGGAAGATGCCATTTGGGGTTTGGAATTATTTATAGGCCGTGCCCATCAGAGTCTGGACCCCACGGTCCACCGGCAAGCCCATTTTTGTTGTGTCCTTCGGGACCTTCTCCACAGCGCCGTTGCACGCAAACAGAAGATTCTGCACTGCAATCCGAATGCCAATGCCTCAACTTTTGACCTGGATGTTGCTCTGATGCTTGAGTGCTCATTTGTTCAGCCGCTTACACACCTTGGCTTTTTAGAAATGGTTACTTCATAGTTTTTATATAAGGCCGACAAGGGCCTTGGGTTATTCACTCCAGAAGCCATTGTTGTCAAAGGACAGAAAGCACATTTGTACTATGCCCGTACCAGACCCCCCAGCAATGCATCGGATGCGCATGAGGACGGCTTTCCCCCAGCTGAGGAGAAACCACCATTTCTTAGTCACCTCAAGTGTTGTTTGGTGGGGGGGGGGAGTGTTAAGCCTGTGACTCCAGAGGAGCCTGGTAGAGACAAAGGGGTCGGAACGTCCACGCCCACGATGACGAACACCCCAGAGGTTAGGAAGAAGTCTATCAGGACGGCTGTGGGCAAGGGCACAGCCTCGAACCAGAACAAGTCCACGAAGAGGCCAAGATGGTGAGCGCGCCATGCTACCATGCGATATTCCCGGTCATTAGTGCTCCACCTCCTTCTGTTATGGAGATGATTGTGCTTGTCAGCGCAGATAGGGATCAGTTAGCCGATCACCATTATGGGCCTGAGGCCATTGTACTAATATCATATGTTTTAGGCTAGAAGTTAGACAAGTTAGTCGAAGTTTTGCTGCTTCCTTGTTTCGGATCTCAGCCTTGGGCGAGTCCTTTCGTATCACATTTGGTGTATCAAACAGTCTTATTTGCGTTCACTTCTCTTTTTGTGTTCTCTTTTCTGTTCTCTTGATTAGTTCTCTTTTGCCAAATCCCGCGTGACATTTTGCTACAGGATCTTCCTGTTTGGCGTCAAGGTCCTCAAAGAGGGTTGTCTTTCAGGAGATACCGGACCCAAACTCCAAACACTGACGACTTTTGAGAGAGTTCTGGCGAGTACTTTGTCATAAAATTTACATTCTAGATTTGCTTACAAATGTAACCTTCTTAGTATGCTTTTCTGCCAGATATTCTTTCCGAAAGGAGTTTTTTTTTGTGTTTAATGATGAGGCAAGTAATAATTTTGTTGTTATTTCATGTTGTTTATTTATGCATCTACTAATCTGTCCATGTTTTTTATGCTACAGGTTTTATATGGTTTGGAACAACAGGTTTTTATTGATTTCAAACTGTCTTAACGTGAATTACAAGGTAACTAGGGTTCTATAGGGTTCTAGGTTGTTATTTAGGTAAGTGGATTTATTTAGGGTTCTATAAGTAGAGTTATTTAGGTAAGTAGGGTTCTGTAGTTATCTAGGTTGTTATTTAAAAAGCTTTTCTAGGTTCTGTAGTTATCTAGGTTGTTATTTAAGAAGTTTATCTGAGTTCTGTAGAAGTTTATCTAGGTTCTGTAGAAGTTTATCTAGGTTACTTAGAAGTTTATCTGTATTCTGTAGTTATCTAGGTTGTTGTTTAAGAGGTTTGTTATTTTGATAAGTAGGGTTATGTAGTTGATCAGGTTGTTATTTAGTTTATGTAGATTGTTTTTGTGCATTATTGACTTTCTGTTCTTTATTACATTAGTTTGTTAATTGAAGCAACAGGTTTGTTGTTACCATAGCATGTCTATGATAGAAGCAAAAATGATATTAGTATTGTTGTTTGTGCTAGTCATGAGTGATACTTCGCAGCCTACGTTCTGTCTGTTACTGGAGATGCTCCTTTGATGCATGTTAGTGTAGATGAAACCTAGAGCATTCTAGCAGAGTTTGGCGATGACAGCAGCAATGAAAAACAAGAGCAAGGTGGTTCAAAGGATAATTGGCTTCCACTTGACGAAGACATGTTCTCTAAAGCTTTAAATGGCATATCCTGACAGTACAGATGCAATTGGGAAGTATTCTAGACCTGTCATTCAAGGTAGCTTCACGAATTGCGCCTTCAACTTTACTGGGGTTGATATGAATCTTGTTGTTGGAGTTATCTCAAGATCATTACAGAAGAATAAGTGATTTCAAGTGACCATCTGTGTGATTTCTGTGTTTGTGTTGAAAGTTTGACAAACTTCGGAAGTTTAAATTTGAAACTTTGTGCTGAATGAACTCGTTTTCATTACATGATCTGATTGTCTGATGAAGTTTCTAATGTTTTTTATCTCTGTTGTAATGATTCTGTTTTACATGGACTGTGTTGTAATGATTGTGTTGTAATTCTGGAATATTACACTAGAATGGTGGAGAGAGAATAACATAGAGTGGAGGTAGAATAATGGGTTTGAAAAAGGCCCAAAAAACCAGTAATCTCACCCAATGTGAGAGTGCTCTTCCATAAGCTTCTCCCTTTTACATTACACTTGGAGTATGAGAATTCAATTTCTACAATATAAAGAAGATTTCTATTGACATTAAGACCAACTGTTCGAAATGTGAACTATATGCAGGCCTCTATTGCACGCAATTTAGCATTCTAATAATAGACATATATATAAACTAATGCAATAGCATGAAGTCAGTGCAGACTTTTGCAATGCTAATACTAAATAGGTGAAATGACAGCTATACCAATACCTATGCGATTTACTATAAATGGCCAAGTTAAGACACACAATTAATAATCTAGATTCGAGGTTTAATAGCGTCTATCCAGCAAATTTGAAATTTAACAATTAGCAGGAAATTTACGCCTCCAAAGTTGGGGTTTTCCTTCATAGTGTCCCAAACCAAGCTAATAATGCTCGCAGAGTGCCTCTCACAACGATTACTAGTGCACACGTTTGGTAGTATGTTCTAATTTAACAAATTAATGTGTGGTCACAATGATTGAAACACAAAATCAATCTTGTATACCATATGGAAGGAATAAATTTAATATGTTTAGGTTGAGCATTTCTTTTCTTTTGAATCACATTTCTTTCTTTTCAAGCTTTGTCGAGTTGCATATAAATTCTCAAATAAATAATGCATTTTATCCATACACTTGGAAGGCAAGAAATAAAGGCAAGGACATATATACACCATACTAGGGGACCAGACTATTAGCCATGGTCCAGATGGGGCAACAGTGAGTCATTTGGAAGTCCATGCACACTGGTCTATTTGATACTTATTTCTCCCCAAATCTTATTCCAGTCCATGTCTTCCATAAAATCATCAGACCATTGTTGCAGCTTCGAACCGTTAGCAGAATCTGCACTTCCCCACTGTTTGATCAGAAAAAATGATGGATCTGATGGCTGGTTTTTGTCATCACGTAACAGCCCACATAGATCATCACGTAACACTAACCCTGATGATGTTCCTGTTGATAGATCTGCAGCAGGATCAGAACCAGAATGCCATGCTAAAAAAGATGGTGCTTTTGTGCTAACTGTAATTTTTTCTCCATTAGGAACTGCCACATTCTCATTATCACTTTCTTCTTTCTCAGGCTTTGAAGATCTCTTGAGACCTACATGCGGCGCCTTTTTGAAATAGACCTTGCAGAAGTTTTTTACCTCGTTATCCGATCTGCCTGGTAGTTTCTTTGCAATGCAAGACCACCTGCAACATTACATTAGTCTTCTAAAAATGTTAAAATTAATTCAACACATCTTAACAAGAATTCCACTTACCTGTTACCAAACTTAGAGTGCATGCTAACAATTAACTCTTGTTCTTGAATAGAAAAACCACCCCTTTTAAGATCAGGTCTGAGGTAATTGAGCCATCTAAGCCTACAGCTCTTGCCACAACGGTCTAATCCTGTTACGCGCTGACTATGAGTTATTGATGTTGAGAGCCTACTACTTATATTAAAAATGAGAACATACTACCAGCTTCAATCGGCACAAGACTCCAAGATCTGATCCCATTGGATTGAATGAAGTCCGCAAGGCAAGCGTCTTCATCGGGCGACCATAATCCTTTTTTGATCTTTCTAGATCCTGAGCAGCATAAACATGTCTTCATCTTGGTGTTTTGATTCACATATGTTGGCTCGAATTAAAAGAGAAGCTATGAAGTAATTTTTTATATTCCAAAAGTAAATTTGTTTTTATTCCTAGACTCCTAAAGAGGGATAGAAGTTGACCATATTGGGATCCGTAATTACCTGCTACCATTTTCGCCTACAATAGCACATACAACTGGCCACAAGGTGACGAATTTCTCTCTTGTTTCTTAGAAACATGTATTTCACAGCTAGCACCATGTCAAATCATTTCCTCCATCATGTCAAATATGCTATCTGCATAGGTGACAATTGTATACGATTGTTTTTGGAACTCTCAAAGTCAACATAGGACTTAGCTACTATTCCGCAACACACTAGGGACAGAACTTTTTGACAATAATCCTAAATGAATGATAAAAAATAGCTCCTACACTAGTATTTTCAGGTAAATGACAAACTTCTTTTTTGAAGCCACTTCGTGATACAAAACCAGGTAGATTAGTTTACTTACGGGGCATCATCAAAACCAAAAATTCTTGTAGGCACGACTTTTTCCTCTCCTCCCCTTTTTTCTTTAAGGATGACAGTTCTACGTTCGTATTCATCACTACAGCATAGACTTGTTCTTCCTGAGGGTTTGCTACCTTCTAGTACTTCTTGGAGTTTATCTCTTGTTTGTCAAACAATTGCGCTTCATTGAGAACTTATTGATCTATGACATTTAAGACCATTTTTAGAGTGCCTTAAAGTTTGTTTAAAGCTTAGAAGCAGGAGAATTATTTTGTCAGAATTTGAATGGATGAAGGCTCATCTTGCTTGATCCAGATGAATTTGGAAATATGTGCTAAGAACAGTCGTGTATAGAATGATCCAAGTGTAGAGAAAATACTATATCACGGTTTGACGTTACAGTTTATCCCTTCCTTCTGCATATCCAGCAGCCTGATTTGAACTTATAGTTCAATTCTCCCTTCCTTCTAAATATCCAGCAGCCATGCCGTGGTTAGGTCCTTAGGAACGCCATATACTCAATGAAAATTCGTTTAGCAAATCTGTTTGTCACAATTTGCCATGACACTATTTCTTTGTAATGACCAATCACATAAACAAGCATGACTAGGTAGACTACATGAAGCATGCTTTTTAATTTTGACTTTTTGAAGAAAATAATTACTCTTTCGTTCGATGGAGCTATATACATATAAGAGACGGCAAACAAGGCTAGGTACATCACAGCAGCTGGACCAGGTGACTTGGGGACTACCATACCCCTTGAAAGTGTAGGCCTACACTAGGGCATAAGGACAATATAAATATTACCTTCACACAAAAAAAGTCCATGTAAATACATATGCTAGTAACAGGCCTCTGTTCAAGATTAGAAAGAGCATATTTAATTTCGTTAACATGGTCTCATGAACTGATTAAGTTGAATCTTAAAAATTAGTTAATCAGAGTACTGAATCTTCCAATATGTATATTAGCTCAATATTATAATACTTTATGCTCAAACCAATAACTTCCCAATTAGAATAAATTGTTAAAGAAGCTTCAGCATGAAAGGAATTACATCTAACATTTGCGAAATGTTACTATGATGTTTGGCAAAGTAGGGTAGCAGAATGTAAAATGGCTATTGATGCTCTAAAAAGGGTAATCAATAATGGACGAAATGGAGTATAAGCATACCTGTTTATTCCGGGGCCAGCACATAGACGTCATGCATCATTTCTGGCATTGGCACGCCAAGTTTTTAATGCAACATCTTTCTCTAACGTGAACAGCCAAAGATTTGAGATTTTACTCAATCCAAGCCTTATATCAGAGAAATCCACAATTTCACCTGCTAATTTTGATTCCAACTTGGTGCTTACCTAAGATTGATAACCAGATTCCAGAAGAGAAAATCACATAGCAGCCATAATGATAAATTTGAACCCATTTTTCTGCAGAAACCTCCTTCAATTTTTCAACTGATCTACTGCCTCTCTTCTATTTGGAGTTATTTCATCAATCTTTATTGGCTCTTTGAAGCTTTATTGATCTGCAATTTTTGATATGATATGCCCATGTGCAATTATTGACGACTTGCAGTAGCTAGTAAATTCCTAGTAAATGTTGCATGTAATGCAACATAGAGACTCTCATAATATTTCCTTCTGATATGATCAACAACAGCATTATCTTTGTATCACATACATTGTTTGGACATAGGAGATGAGAAAACGTTTCCTTGATCTGTACATCACAGGCATCTGCTGCATGCCCACCCTCCATTCCTCAACGACCTCCACATTTTAAGGATTTTGTGACTTTTCTACATTGAAAGGCTTGAAGAATGCTCTGGTGCTCAAGGGTACTCAATCTCAAGACCGAAAACTGTATCAGACTTATAGACTGGCCACCTGAAGCATAACTAGCCATAAAATTAATAGAACATCATTATCCATCAAAATACTCATAGCAGCAAGTAACTATACATGAAGCCCATCTTAATACATGGATAAATGCAACATTATTCATCTGGAGGCTAGGGTCGGATATGGAGGCTATGGTCAGATACCTGACCGTGTCTGTATCAAACTCAAGATTGGAGGTCCTTATGACGCTATAAGTGATCTAGAATGCACTTAGATACATCAGGGAGAGCATTGTGGTGTGACATTCTCAATTTCGATGCACCATGCATAGCAACCTGGTAGCTGAAAAGGAATTCATGAGCACTCTCAGCCAGCCCTATATTATCATGCATCCTGCAAGCGCTAAGAAAGGTTGTCCATATTATAGCACTTGAGTTAAATGGCACAGAATCCACAAGATCTTTTGCCTCGTGCAACTGGCCCGCACGACCAAGGAGATCAACTACACATGCATAATGGTCGGTTGAGGGCTGAAATAATTGAACATGGCTTATAGAAATAAAATAGTGAAGACCCTCATTTAACAGGCCTACATGGCTACAAGCTGTAAGAACGGAATTAAAAGTGATACGATCAGCTTTAAATCCGTGAGATTGCATTTGCGCAAATAATTTAAGAGCATGAATCCCATCTCCATGTTCGGCATATCCTGAGATCATTGCTGTCCATGACACCATATTATGTTTGTAAATTTTGTTAAATGTCTCAGCAGCTTCCCTAATATTTCCACATTTTGCATACATGGCAATGGCAGCACTGCCCACAAAGACATCTGTATCCAAACCAATCTCCAATATACCATTATGGATATGCTTGCCAGAATCCAAAGCGCCGAGATTTGCACATGCACTCAATGCAGCCACAAATGTAAGCTTGTCTGGAGTTAGACGATAACTTTGCATTTCTTCAAAAAGCCAAAGAGCCTCGTAGCCATCTCCATACTCAGCATACCCTGAGATAATGGTAGTCCACGAGATGACATTTCGCACAGGCATTCTGTCAAAAACTTTACGGGCGTCTTCGACACTGCAACATTTAACATACATATCAATAAGTGCATTTTTTACAACGTTGAGCTCCAACCCAACTTTCAAGAGACAGCCATGGGTAAGCTTTCCTTGTTCTAAATTTTTTTCCGAGGAGCACCCACTCAATAGAGAGACAAAGGTAACCTCAGTAGGCTTTAAACCATGTTTCTGAATATTATCAAAGAGCTTTAAAGCATTATTACACTCTTCTTGCTGAACATATGCTGCAATAATTATGTTCCAAGAAACCACATTGCGAATGGGCATCCTGTCAAAAACTTGGGATGCCTGCTCAATGGCACAAAATTTTGCATATAAGCTAACAAGAGTACTAGCGACAAAAACATTTGCTTGCAGCCCAGTTTTGATAAGGTATGCATGGATGCATTTGCTCCATTCTGGGGACTCTCCATTCCCACAAGCAATTAGAGTGCTTGAAAACGTAATTGGGTCTGGCTCAAAACCCTGTTGTCCCATTTCAATGAAGAGTCGGATAGCTTCATTTGTATGTCCAAGCTGAGCATATCCTGTAATTATGGCATTCCAAGAAACCTTATCCCGCTCATACAATCTACTGAAGACTTGGAAAGCATCATCAATACAGTCACATTTGGCATACATATCAATCAGCGTATTACCTAAAGTAGTATCAGACACATACTCAATTTGTACAATGTAAGCATGGCAATGCTTGCCCCAGGCTAAAGTTCCTGCACTGGTACATGCACTCAACATGGTGACATATGTGACCTTGTTAGGCCTCATAGCTGCTTCTTTGATTTCCTTGAAGATTTGAATAGCCTCGTTTGCATCGCCAGTTCGCACATAGCCTGTGATCATGGTAGTCCATGTAACAATATCTCGTTCAAGGATTCTGTCAAAAAGTTGGCATGCATCTACGATCCCCCCACATTTGAAATACATATTGACGAGGGCATTTACCAAAGTGATTCCCGGATAGCACCCGAGCTTGATTATGGTAGCATGTGCTTGCCGTCCTCCTGCTAAAGACTTGGTGTTGACACATTTCTGCAACCAGGACAGATACAGACCTTGATTGTTTGTGTTGATGTCAGATGCACATAATGGCAAAGGATTGGAGGCTAACCGCACGCTCTTCCTCATGCAGTTTTCCCTTTTGCCTGCTGCATTCTATCCACCTTGTAACACAGGATTACATACAGAGAACAGATACTTCATGATGCTATCAATCTCGTCTCATTTTTCAGTGCTACGTCCTTCTCATTTTTCGTTGCTAATCTTTTGCCCCGCATAATAAGAAGGAATTCTTGTTTTAAGACTCAAAGCATAACTTGGAAACATATTGAAGTTTATTTTGGAGACATTTCATGCAAAGTTGGAAAGTGAAGGGCTGGCCTTACTTTTTGGGTTGCCCCTAAGGGCAAGCCCTCGCTTATGTGAGAATGTGGGATATTTCAGGTATATGCTAGAATATACCCGGATATACCTCATGACTGGCCTAAAACTTGTTGTGGCCAGTCACTTTGTCCGTCGCCTCTGTTTCTGGTCGGGCCCGTTGCTACAGAAAGTGTGTGAAATGATAGATGATGGAAAAGAAGACCGAATCAAGATCTAAAGTTCTTGGGAGAAGTTGGGATTCAAACAAGTTGGGATCATATGAAAGGCAGAACCCATTGAGAAACACATGGATGCCACAAAAGCCGAAAGTCTTATCAAGGTACGTGAAACTGTGATTTTGAGCTGTCTAACTGCAATTTCGTACAAATAGAAACGATGGCATGTTTGGCCTACTTGCTTATATTCATACTACATTACAGGTCCCCACCCCAAGCTGGGATGATCTGGGGTCTGCCAACAATATTATTTTGAACATCGTACTCCCACTCTATGCTAAGGAGCTGGCTATTCTAGCTGCAATTTTGGAGATTTAGTTCTTTCGGCATTCAAGGTATGAATATCCCTATTGCTTGCTCTTGTGCTTTGATTTTCCTTGAATCCCTCCTTTTGTCTGATCATGCAATGTAGGAGCCGGTGGCTTTTATGGCCAAAAATAAGTTATATTCTAGCTCTGCCAATGACTTTCGGCTTCCTTCTCTGCCATTTTTGTTGTTTCGAAGGGTTGTTTTAGCTTCTAGCCAAGAGTTCCATTGCTATAGTGCTCCTTTGCAGCCTTTTGGTAAGCAAACAAAAAAAATGTAAAACCCAAAGGTAGGGTAAAAGATCTTATATGATTATGTCATGATGCTAATTTTATGCATAAGACAAAAATGTAGTATGAACATATATCGTACATTGGTTGTCTGTACATTGCATACGTCCATATGTGGTGCACCTTGTTTAAATTCTCCCACCAAATATTGCATTTGGAAAGTGCCAATGCCCGCATTTATCACATTCTCAATTAAAGACAAGACAAGACAAGACAAGACAAGACAAGACAAGACAAGAGAAGACAAGACAAGATAACATTTTTATCGTCCACGGAGGCCAATTGGCCTATGGGACCTGTACAAGAGGAGCAGCATGCCCATTACGGCCCGGATGAAAAAACCACATGGGAAAAACCGTGGCCGTAATGGTCATGCTGGTATACAGAACCACAGCATCACGAGTGACCCGGACAAAGCCGTTGTCGTTCGTCCATCACCTCCTGGATGTAAGATCCAAGAGTTCCCACGGCATTGGTATTGAGCAGGGAATAGAGTCAACATGGTCAAATTAAATTTCTTTTCCTTTCTTTTCTTATCTTTTTTTTTTTTTGGAAGGCGTGAAACTCATACAAAAATCCAAGATGAAAGACAAATACAAATGCACGGGCGGGATTAAGATCTCAGAGGATAATCATGATCCACTTAGTAGGACCACCGACCTATGCATAAGATAACACACTCAAATAAATCTTAAAGATCAACTGGCACTTGGCAGAGCAAGCGAAGAACAATGGTAAGCCTTAACAATTCTAGCTTGTGCGTCCTGGAGGACGGCAGCAGCAGGAGTGTCTAAGCCCTTAAAGACACACAAATTTCTGCGCTTCCTGATAGACCATAACAACCACCCTGACGCTAAGTAAAACGCCTGGCTACGAAAGTTGTTCCAAGTATCTGGATAAATAGCCAACAGGACCTGCTGACTTCTCATTATCACATGAAAAAGAGAAAGCAGCCAAGACCAAACATGCTCTCTCTGCCAACGCAAATTACTGTTGCGAAGCACGTTTTGAGTAATTCCCACATCCATATGGCCTCTGCCCTACTGGCTCCCCAATCAAAATTTCAAGTGATAGTTACCATTGTCCGTAACTTTATTTGGGGTGGGAACGGAGAGCATGTCGTGGTGAAAACTGTGTGGCCTAAATGCACTAGGCCAAAATTTGCTGGTGGCTTGGGTATGACAGACTTCCATTTGCAGAGTAAGATTCTGATTTCTAAGTTCATTTGGAGAATCCTTAATGATATGGTTGATTTACCTGGGTTGCAGTTGGTGAAGCAGTCGCTTGCACATTGTGTTCCTTTTGGAAAAGATTCATTAAAACCGCTTCTTCCTTGGGCTCTCTTTTATCAGCTTTGCCCTTTTCCTAATAATTCCCCCTTTTTTGAAAGGCTTGTTGGAGTCTTAGGAGACAGTACAGACCTTATTTCAAATTGAAATTTCTTGCTTATCCCATTCATTGAAGGATTGAAATTTCTTGGTTATCTCATTCATTGAAGGAAGAACATCTGCAAGCATATGAAAGAAAAATCGCACGACATTAATGTCCATCAAATTATGATGTACTGAGTTTCCATCAAATTTTGATGTATCAAATTTTAGCGTAAATTGATTAAGTTTGGTATGTAAGAACATTTTGATAATTAAGTTTGGTTTGTAGGAATATTTTGGTAATTGAATTGATGTGTATAGGTAATGTGATAATTTATTCGCAAGTTTACTCTTACACCGTGTATTTAGTTGAGCTAGGAGAAATATGGTAATTTTTGAAACTTATCGGGACAGTATGGTAATGAACAAAACTTATAGAGGCATTTTGATAGTTTTTCCTATAATCAAATGATGAGTATTTATTTGGTTGAACTAAGTTTTAAGAGCATAACTTGAAAGCATATCAATAATTAACAAGTTGACAATATTTGTCTGGAATTTTTTTTTTTTTTTTTTTAAATTAAAAGAATGGCAATGATACAAAGTAAGTGAAGAGGAAACCTGAAAAGTAAGTGATGATGGAGTGGTGGGGTATCGCCCCAAAGAGACAGCGATACCCCACCACTCCATCATCTCATCAACTACTTATGGCTTTTTGAAGGTTCTAGGTGATCTAGGGTTTTCGTTCGCTCTTGTTAGTATTGTGGGGTGTCTATGATTTGTGCGCGTGCATGTGGTTGTTTCAAACTGGAAAAAGGAATAGCATTTATATGCTATCCATCTATTGCCCATCTTCAAGAAAAAAGGTGTCCAAATATTGTAACGTAATCTAGGAGGATATGAGATTGAAGAAAGGCAGCCGAAGTATTTTCTTCTTCCACCCCTGTGATTCTAGATCTAAGTACATATTTGCGGGGAAAATTCTGCCTCTACAAGAGGTTTTTTCTGAATGTATGCAAAAAAGCATGGTCTAAGATCTCAGGCATTTGCAGGAATGACAGTCTTAATCACTTTACTATTGTCCTAGATTATCCTTCTTGCTCTTCTAAAAGGGAACATAATAAACGAGGTGACGGAGCAATCGCACTAATGACGCGCAATTGCACTAATAAAAAGCATCTTTCAAAGATTCCCTAAGATTCCCTTAAATTCGACCACTTTTAGGGGGTCACATAAAAAAACAGACCACAATTTTAGTTAACAGGTGCCCTTTTTGGGGTCTAAATTTAAAAAAATGCCATTCTTTACACTTGCCGTGCACCATTTTTAAGTGTCCCAAAATAGGAAAAAAACTTGGGGAAGTTAGCACCAACAAGAAATCAACAAAAAAAAAAACTGCTGGAATCTTAGCAAGTTTAACTTTTAAAAGCTAGCAAGAAAGGCAAAATACAGGCTCCTTTAGTAGGGCTAGACAAACCTGGGAGACATGGTGCTATGCGCGCATCGATAGTCCAAGATAGAAAAATTTTGGTTTACCAAAAAAAGATACAAAGTACTCGAAAGGCTCTATTTGCTTAAATCTCATTAACTTAAGATCTAAAAAGCTTGCAAAAAGGGCACAATACAGGTTCATACACTATGCCTGGAAAAAAATTTAAGATAAAATGTCTATGCGCACATAGACTATCCAAGACAAAGAAAAATTGTTTTACCAAATAAAGATAAAAAAAGTACTCCAAAAACTCTAATTGCTTAATATTCAACATAATTACAAAATATAAACAAGCTTTGCACGCAAAGCAAGAGTGTAATACAAGAAAAACCAAAAG
>JAANSK020203096.1:0-14487 GCA_011763485.2 Isoetes engelmannii
GAGAGAGAGGGAGAGAGAGAGAGAGAGAGAGAGAGAGAGAGAGAGAGAGAGAGAGAGAGAGAGAGAGAGGCGAGCATGACCTCGTACTTTTGACTTAAACATAATCCGTTGAATTTTGGCTATTTTGATTGTAAAATTTATTGGATTACCAAAAGTTTATTGTGTTTTATTGAGAGATCATCTTTTGTTAAATTATATAATAGGTTTTTTTTTTTTCATTCTTGATTTTAACTTGTCACATGAAAAGTTCAATTTTAAATATTTTTTTCACATGAAAGTAGAAAAATTTATTCCCTGTCCTCTTAAATATAGGGGTGCCTTGCAAATTCCCTCACTGATTTGGCATAAGAATATGGCAGATTTAACGTCTTTATGAAGAAACAATGCTTGCAGCCCAGATCCAGCATGATTGGAGGCGTGATCAAGCTCAAATACAAAGAAAGCTCCAATCCAACCGAGGATGCAAAAAGAAAATCGATTTTATAGAAACTTTCATTTTTTGTTACATAGGACCTCGAGTATCTTTTTCTTTTAGGGAACTCAAAACTATGACAGAAGAATTTAAAACGTTAAAGGGGCAGTGTAGTTCTTCCATTCTCCGATTCTTGAAGTGACCACATATTTGCGTACATGCCTTCTCTCTTCAAAAGTTCAACGTGAGTACCCCTCTCCACAACCCTGCCAGCATCCAAAACCTGACGTGCTCACACAGCAAAAGATCAACCAGACATCCTTCAAATATCAATTATGCAATTTTCAACATATGCTGTATCTATCGAAAAATTAATGGGAGTATAAAAAGCATTGCCATATTATCATGGCACATATAACCTTAACACACCCACCCTCAAGTTTAAAGTAATCCAATGGTTGAGATCAATCTTGAAAAGTGATTTACTGGAGCTATAACACACTTGCAACTACTGTGTTATGAAATGGAATGGAGCCATAACACACTGCTACCGGCCAAAACTCTTGAAGCGGTGTTTTAAGGCCATTTTGATGGCCCCGAATTTTTTTTTGAAGTAACACCCCGAGGGCCAGGGCGTTATCTACTCCATCTCATAAGCCAAATCTTAATCATCAACGGGATCCAGCATGTTGCATACATTGTTATGGCAACGAAACTGAAAGAAAAAGCAAGGGAATGATTTCTAAACCATATTGCAGAGCAAGTAAAGTCTATCGCATCGATAAGCGTTTGAACAAGTATTCTCTCAGAAGCTTGAGCAATCATCCTCTCAAATAAAGGAAAGGTTTGCTTCGGTAGCAAAGAAAAATTGAGAAACATGTGATGTGACATAATTAGTTGGTGGATTTTGCTTGGTCTCACTTTGAAGCAATTGAAGTGGCTGCTTTCATTGTGTCAGATGACATGAGATAACAAGAGATACTACCATATGTGAGCAACTCAGTCAGTGGATACTTGAATCCATGGAATGGCTAGCATAACCGTCACATGTATCCAAGGTGATAATGTCAATAACCAGAGAGAGACAATAACTGTCAAAGTTTGGGACAAAATGACGCACCAGTATTTGATCGCAATGCATTATAGTAGACAACCGATGAGCAACAAAAATGCAAGTACGACCTGCAGCAAGCTCCTTCAAGGATCCCAATATTGCAGCCTGCACGCAATTTTACTTTATCATGGTCTTGACTTCTAAGTTTATTCAAAATATAGGTTGAAAAATACCTCAGTTGCAGAATCCAAAGCACTGGTGGCCTCGTCACATATCAACAACCTCGGGGCCTGTTGATGTGGGATAAAACAGTCACAGGTTAGAAATATCTAAGGTGCAAAATGGAGCGTAAGAGGCATCTAAATTTAGACGTCTTTTACGCATAAAGAATGTGCCTATAGATAAGACAAATTCATGTGACCAACTTATGTAGCAGATCCATCTCACAGGAAAGTGTCCATACTTTCAGAAAAGCTCTTGCAATTGCAACACGTTGCTTTTCTCCTCCACTAAGCTGCAAAACCAAGACCAATTACTTGAGACTCAAGTATAAAAAAGGAAGAATCTAACAACATCACTCCATGACTATGGGTTGGCCGCCACCAAGTAAGGAGTCACGCTATAGAGGACTACAATGTTGAGAAACTCAAGACACATATAAACAGACATTATTCAGATTATTGGGTCGATCTGATAAAACACCTATGCCATAGGAGGTACTATATCTCTTTCATTGGATGCACACATCAGGATCATCTTCACATAATAAGCATCCCAATTATGAATGCGGCTCCTCGAGAAGCTCTGTCAAAAAGAATGGGCATATTTGTTTTGCAATGGAGAAGGGAAGCTTTTAAGTGTTGTTCACAAAGATTGGCCTTGGAATGTGTCTTCAAGTTTAAAGTTCGAACAAGCTATTCAAGATGATTTGCCAGTTAAGCTCTATATGCATTGGGAAAATAAAGCATTATGGGCTAGAAAGATGCCATACTTTTGTTTTAATTTAGCTTTAAACAGGAACCCCTATATACCATCAATATACAAGATTTACGTGTAAAGAAAGCCCTACCTTTAGCCCACGTTCCCCAACCCTGGTGTTATATCCATCTGGCATTCGCATTACGGCATCATGCAAGCGCTGTAAGGAAATACCTTTCAAAAAACTTGTAGACCACAACAGGCAAAACTTTTACAGATTTAAACTACTCTATGCTTCAGAGCCAGCCAGGATTTTGTAAAGCTAATTAAAACTAATGTGGATTCCTAGAAAACCAAGCAAATACTGGCATTCACACGTGGAAAGCTGCAACTACAACAACTAGCAAAGTGAATGTCTCACTGGTCAAATCTGCGTCTGTTGCATCTATGACCTTGGCCTAGTTTAATAAGAATGGCTTCATGATATTCCTCATAAGGATCTCCCTTCTTCCAGGAAATTTTGTGAGTTGTCCTTGAGCATGATGCCATCTAGGACAAAAACCACAAGTAAAGGTGTTGCCCAAAGAATTAGGCATTGACAACTTAGGTTAAATCTCCATGTGTTAAAGATAAAAATAGGCATACGTCCGAGTAACCCTTCTATGTTTTGTCATGTTCAATAGAGCAACACGCAGTCATCAGGAATTGTGCACCAGCAGAAGGGTGGAAAGCCAGGCCAGGGTCCGTTGGAAAAAAATTTACAGTTAGATGGCACAACTTATAAAGTACAATCCGTTCGCTAAATAGATAAATGAATAAGACTTCAAACCGGACATGCTTTCAAATACATCTAATGGAACAGAGAAGTTTGACCTACCGCTTGTTTTGCAGCTTGAATAACTTCCTCTTTTCCTGCACCAGGACGACCATACTCTATATTGTTATACAGTGTGTCATTGAACAGCACCTACAGAATAAAAGCTGAAAATACAGGTAAAGTGCAAAGATGAAAATCAAGCACACGGCAAGAAATAGGCCCATACCGTATCTTGCGGAACAATTGCTATGGCTTTACGAAGTGACACCTAGAAGCATTGCACTTAATGAGCATGGCATAAAATAATTTCTAATAAATAGGAATGAAAGAGAGTCAGTCTGAATTGCTTACAATGCAGCCATGAAAACAGTGCATATAAACCTGGTTCTCAATGATCTGACATGATGATAAAAGAACCCATAAAAGACAAGCATGGCACTTTTGAAGATTCTGTCAAACAATAAATAGTTTAACAGGTCTCTTATTCCTATAATTTTGTTGCTTCGACTGCACTTGCAGGAGTCATCTCGTTAAGATTCCCATTCCACCTATAGCTAATTGCCAACTACATTAACTATCTTTGCACAAAATGATACAAACAGTTCATATCAAGTTGGCCAGACACAATCTCTTGTGATTTACGCCCCATGGGTTGAAAAGAAAAAAGAAAAAGAACTTTCTCTTCCCTTGTAATACATGTTTTGAATCTTTTTGCTTCTTCTGAAAATGTCAATATTTTCAGAATGTGGCGGGAAACAGAATACATAGAAAACCGTCCAGATCGGGCCATATGAAATCAACATTTAATAGATTGTCAATAGATAGCGAATAAAACAACAAAACAAGGTAAAACAACCACCTACAGTCAATAGTATAGGTGCATCCAGGTTTAGAAATAGCATGCATAGAACCAAAATACATAGTTACGGTTTATAAATCGGAAGCTTCACAATCCTTGACATTACTACCTGTGTGATAGATGACATCTCATAATCGTCGAGAACTAGATTTCCTTTTTCAGGATCGTACAATCGGAGTAAAAGCTTGACAATTGTTGATTTCCCTGAGCCTGATGGCCCTACAAAAGCCAAGCTTCCCCCTGGGTTTACTTCGAAAGAAACTCCGCGAAGGACCTGACATAACCCAGCCGAGGCAAATTAAAACAAACATAGATGTTGTTGTAACGTTTGTACAGGGGCCGCTAACACTTTCGTGATTTTCTTTAGGAAGAAGAGCATTAGCAATAGGTTTATGATCCCTACCAAGATAATATGGTGATATTAGATTTGATGAATCTAAAATACAGAATGACTATCAATGCTCAAACACACATTGACACTATTTCATCATCATATGCTGCTCAATTGTCGTTGTAATAACGATATTAAATCTAAATATAGAGTCAAAGTTTTCACCTGCCGTTGTCCATAGCTAAACCAGAGATCATAAGCTTTTAATTTGACGCCTTGTCTGACACTTAACAGTTCTAATTCACCGTCCTTTAGCTGGGGCTTCAAGCTGAAAAAAGAAATGGAAGATAGAAAGTAATCGACGCATGGCACAAGGCAGAACCAGCAAAATATATTAGTTTACAGGAATGGAAAGCCTTACCTAAGCATGTTAAACACGGACTCTAAATCCACTAGTGATTGCCGAAGTTCTCTATAAAAGAACCCCAGGAACTGCCAAGAGATACAGGTCCTTGTTAAGAACAACTACATCATTTGGATCCACTGCTGTATCCACTGTTATATCTTCTCTCCTATATCTTAGAACAAAAAAAATTTTGAAGACCATAAACCTGTAACGGTGCAGATATCTGTAATATGAGCCCATTTGCAAGAACAAGGTCTCCTAAGGTCATTGAACCTTCTGCCACACGCACGCCTCCCAGCCCCATTACTGCTGCAATTCCTATAGCTTGAATACACGCTTGTCCAGCATTTAGAAGAGCTGACAGACGCTCTGCATCCAGCTGTATATGTTAATAAATAACTGCATATGCTACCCCCATACAAACCAATCAATGTGTAATTCTTGATTCAATCTTGAACAGACTATCCTCCACATAAGATTCTACAATAGAGATGTCCAGGAGTTACTCAAATCTAAATATGGGGTTCAGGTTTTTGACTTACATCATGCATTAGGCATCAGATTCACAATTCACAAAAAGCGCATGCAAACATATTCAACGCTAGACAAACACCCAAGCATTGCAAAGCCAATACCGATATCCTATTGTACTAGCACATAAATGCAGGCGTGATGTTAGCATTCAGGATGATATCACAGAGTTCACACCATTGCCCCTTCCCATAAAAAATAAGAGGCATAAAATGCCAGGAATTATGCCCAAAGTCTACACCAGTTAAGAGCACTGTAAAGTGTTAAATTCCACCCCAAGCTTCACCACAAAAGAGACATTCGTTTGCCTGAAATAAAGTGAAATGCACCATGAACATGAGACCAAATCTGAAAACGTACAGAAGCATTCTGATAGTTATTTAGGAGCTTCTCATACTGATCCACCTCAAGGTGCTGATTGTTGAACTGCATTCCAGCAAAATATTAATCCCATTAGCACATGCTTCCTGGTCTATTTACAACCTGGAAATATATGTTAAAACATCTGGCAGATATAAGCATTAGGCTATAACCATGCAGACCAAACTTTAGATATCCAAGCAACATAAATTGAACAAATATAATTTACATAGAATTTGCAGCCTGGGTTGTAAACAACATCAATTGAGTTGTCTGAGATCATCTATAATTGAAAAATATCCTGTAGCCTGCAAAGACAGTTTTTTGCTTATCAAAACAATGGGGCAAGATAAACCCTTCTTGTTGGATAAACCTTCCCTCCATCCAAAGATCTAAAGGTGGTCGGTTATACTCCAAAAGATCAGAAATTGTAAATATGATACCTTCGACGGGACTCTTTAAATTTAAAGTCCCATAATGAGCTAAACTTTTACATTGTGTTAAGGAATTCATCTGATCATGGACGCATTTGGATTTTCTGGAAGCTCAAGTTCTCTTGAATAAGCAAGCATAAATCCAAGGGTTGAGGCATTACTTGTTGGACGCCATGAAGAACATCTGTCCTACCTTGCAGCCGTCCAACTGAGATTGGAGCCATATAAAACATGTCCTTCATAGAACACCTTCATATGGCCCGATCCTTGTTGTATATGCCTATACCATCCTAAATAAATTATGGTGATTGTAGGGGTGATTGTACAAGATATACCTAAGTATTTTGCTTAAAACCAAGGGTCAGGCTTTCTCCAGATTCAAGGAGCTCCATGCTTTTGTGGAAAATCAGGTCGGCAGGAAACTTATGAAACTCAGCGGTATCAGACAGACAATGGATGTGAGTATGAGTTTAATAGTATTGTTCTGAGCATGACATTAGAAGAGAACTGATCATACCCTTTGCTCATTCACAAAATATGGTGGCTGCGAGGAAAAAAAGGTCTCTTCAAGATCTACTGCGAGCACTGCTTGCTTTGTAACACTTAGGCTCTGGTTGGACAGAAGCTGTGTACAGCAGCATATGGTGCTAACAGGGCTCCTATTTCAGCTTCGCAAAATGTGACAGCCTTTAAAGCTTTATTTGGAAAAAAGCATTTAAGAGTTTTTGGGTCCTTAGCATATTCAGCAGTGCCTATTGAACATTTGGAACAACGAGGAAAATTAGAAAATTGTGCAGTTAAATGCAACTTTCTAGAATATCCTACGTAGCAAAAAGGATAAAAATTTTATAATCCGTCACTCTTCCTAGGAATGCTAGGTTTGTTGAAGACTCTTAGCATTCACAACTCGAACAACCAAATCATCTTCATGGGGGAAGGCTACTTGGCAGTTTCTTCCTCGACCTAGATTTGTCAAACAGAGAAAAAGCAGCTAGTCTTCAAACTCGAGCTTGTACGGAGCTGCTGCATTTCAACTTGAATATTCATTTCGCATCAGCTTGAGGTTACGGCTGGTCGTGCAACTCGACCAAAGGCCAAATACTCGAAGAGATGACTACAAATGAATTGAGTCTGAGGAGCATTTTACTTTCACATGTATTATGAAATACAAGGCCATCCTGGCATTTTGTTACAAAAAGTTCGACATTCAAGTTATGAAGAAATGAGGTTAGTACCTCGTTCCTAAAACTGAAAAAACTAAGAACTGTTTGTCAAGACTAATCTCTGCACTGAAGATTAGAAATATACCTGAACCACAGTTTCATAATTAAGGAGTGTATCCACAGCTTTACCTGTAGACATTTCTTCTAATTTAATCACCTGTGACATACAATTAGTTTATTAATCATAACCAAGCCAATGTTAATTACATGCTACACTCTTCTGTTTGGAATATTACTACACTCTTTTCCATTTACAATATTGCTACAACTCTTTCATACATGTGGTCCATGTCTTCCTTGGTTTTATTATACACATGTCCATGATCGCTTTTGTTGATCTTTGCTTCAATTTCAAGACACAATATACAAGCACAATGAAAAAATGAGAAGTTCCACAGACATCAAGAAAATATTAAAAAAGGTGGTATGATCAACGCCAAAAACTTCAAAAGGAATATATAAATAATAGAAAAAGCAAGCCATCATATCTATCGCTAGCAAGCGTAGGTGACAGGGTCATATCAAAGTAAGTAACCTTCCTAAGACCCATTGAGACCCATGCATGAGAACTTTATGAACCAAGTTACAAATATGTTGTTGAGAGAATTGGACTTCTTGTGAAGGAAGACCAAACTGAGGAGTGCAAATTGTGGATAAACAAGTTGATCTCTAAAGAGTAGATATACAGCTATCAAGTGGGACTTCATAATATCGTATATTGTGACAGTTGTGCTCTCAACATGACTAGTGAGCAAGACACATTTAAGGCTAATCAGCTTTATTATTATGTATGCAAAACATACCTCTTTACGGCTATCAGCAACAGCTGTTGTAACCTTTATTGTCCAAGAGATGTAGGCCATGAATGTGACTACCACAATTCCCGCAACACCCATGCTGACTTGTTTTGTCAACAGAATACAAACAATAACTAGCTCTACGACCGTGGGGAGAAATGTAAATACTGCAGGTAAGAAGAGAAGTATTAGTAGGAAGGGACGTTGAAAAACTACCTACCAAATATGATTTATGCCTGTTTTATTGCATAACACAACCAACTAACTAGCATGAAATTATTTTTCAAATACATGATATAGCCTTATTAGAAGTACATAATATCGTAAGTTTATTCCGATTTCCCAAACTACACCAATTTTACATTGGAATAATGGACCATGATAAAATTGGGATATGCCTTACAGAGACAATATACCCCCGGTCTAGTGAAAAGGTAAAAATGCCTTTAAGTTGTGCATTGAAGAAAGAGTGAACATGTGATCATTGTAAAATGGGTGAATTTTCAGCTGAAAAAGTAATGAGGACAGCATAAAATAGTTACCAACTGTGCGGAAAATGCTCACAACACTACGCTGTGCACGATCAAGTGTACGTGAAAGCGCACCAGTCCTACGGTCCATATGAAAAGCAAGATCTAATCCTAATATATGTTCAAGAAGCTGGACTCCTACTCGACGACCTGTGGCTTGACCTAATGGGGCAAAAACCACGTAACGTAATTCGTTCAGGATGGCACTCAATGCCTGCAAAGAAAGAAAGAAAGAAAGAAAGAAAGATTATATTAACGTCTACGAGAGACCACTTGGGTCTATGAGACCAAATATACACCAATCATGTACAGCTAGGGGCGCATTTGCAGCCTCCTAGACATATTGCATAAGAATAAAAGAAAATTAAAACGATGAAATCAGGAAACTTTTGTCTTCTCCTTGGCCACGGGATCAAAGTATAAAGTGAGGTCAGACTGTTTTTCTCTCTTAAAGGACTGCTTATGTTTTGCCTTTACAGTCCGCTTTCTTCTTCTAGACACCTGCATAGTTACCCCTTTCGAGATCGGATGAGATGGTCCAGGAAGAGGATCCCGTTTATTATCATTATCACCTTCAATAAGAAAGAGAACGATCAGCCTTTGTGTAGGGTCACTTTCCTGTCCCGCTCCTCCCCCAGCCTGTTGCTGCAACAGATTTCTTCTATGCACGGTCATTTGATAAAGAAAAAGAGCTATACATTTCTGGTCCTCAGATCTGATCAATTTTGAGAGGGAGGTAGGTTCCCGAAACAGGCAATGAAATCTGCCCCGTATTTCATAATAGACAGGACAGGTAAAGATGAAATGTTCCTCAGACTCAATTGCATTCAACTGACACAATCTGCAGATTCTCTTCGAGCGCTCGACCTTGAGTCTACTTGCACGACCAGCCTCAATTTCAAGCTGATGAGATGAGACCCTGAACTAACCAATTGCATGTCTCACTTTTGTGCTAAGTGAGTATTCAAGTATCCAGGCCGCTAAATGAAACCACCTTCATTGATCACAAGGAAGTGATCTTTGTAGAATTGCAAAGAAAGAAAGATTATGTTAATGTCTGAGGAAGATCGCTTAGACCTATGAGACCAATTATACATCAGTTCATGTACAGCTCGGGGCACATTAGAGCCTCCTAGGTGTAGATAAGAAATGGAAGCAAACAAAAACCATTAAAAATTAAGAACATTTTGTCCTTTTTCCAGCTGCTGGTGCAAAGTTGAAGTCTTGTTCTCTCTTTTGAAGAACTGTTCATGTCTTTACTTTGCTGCCCGCTTTCTCATTCTAGAGACTGTGGATAACCTTAGGGATAGAGAATGAGGAAGAAAGTGATATGCCTCTGTGTAGGGTCACTTCTTTGTCAATCTTCCACCATCATGTTCTTTAATCGTATTTCTTCTACAAGCAGTCTTTTGACAAAGGTATAAATGCATTTCTTGGTCTTCAAAAATCAGTGCGGTAGATTCATGGAAGAGGCGGGAGAAATGCTTTATACAGCCCCCCTCTGACATGGCACAATCACAGCCCTCCGATCCAAGCATCAAGGGCCAGATATCAGCCATGCAAGGGGAGGGGGGCTGTATAAAGCATTCTACCCGAAGAGGCAATGGAACCTGCCTCCATATTTCATGATATATTGCGCATGTGAAAATAAAAGCTCCTCAGACTCAATTTTGATCATATGCATAGTCTGCAAATCCTCATTGAGCGTTCAATTTTAAGTCTAGTTGCAAAACCTCTCAATGAAACTCTGAACTGACCAATTCCATCTCTCACTTTCTATACTGCAATAATGTCAAGAATGTAACCTTTGTAAAATTGTGCAGCAGTGCAGCAAAGCACCTCGGTAATGCACTTGGGTGTAATAGAATAAACAAAACTGAGTATCATGGATCAACAGCATTTTAGATAATCAAGATGTTTTGCTCAATAGGTTCATTGACTAGTCTTAATGAACTAACAATAAGATTGATAATATTAAGCCATCGTGAAAATCTGTAGGTAATCATCCGATGCATCATCATAGTATCCTTCCTTTTTAAATGCCTCAGTGTTAATTTCACGTAATAGCCTGCAGGGTATCTGAATCTTCAGAGACATAGTGACTAGAAAGGTTTTAAGCCAGGAGAGCTTACTAGAAATTGGTTACGAAAAAAAAAAAGGTTTCTGCCGAATGTACTACCTTGCTGAGCGCAGAGCACACCAACATCAGCACTGCCAGCTGAACCTGAGGCTTTGAAACCACAAATTGAGATGTTCCTGAAAGCAAATCTATAGATTGCTTGAATAAAAGAGGACCTGCAAATCCAGTTGCCTGAAACCACAATAGAGAGGTAAAACACGTGCTTTAAAATCTTCTGAGGACTTCACCAGCTCCCATTTTACCTTTCCTGCCATAAGAAAAAACAGTGCTACTGATAGACGCCATCCAAGGGTCTCATCGCCAGATGCTATATTCCACAAGTAAGGAAGTACCTGCAAGGACCAAAATGCCGGTAAAGAGCAGAGGCAACAAACATAAAATAAAAAGCATTCTTTACCTGCACAAGATCAGCTTCCCTGGGGGCTGGAGGCAGCTTCTTCGACTTAATTCGCACCCCTCCATTCTCCGAGCTACGGTTGAAACTGATCGAGGTTTTACAAGATATGGGCCGAAGCCGAGGACCCAATTGACTGGAATGTTTGGAAAGGGAGAAGCTATAGATGAGCTTGGTTGATGTGAGTGGTAAAAAGAAAGGGTGCGTTTCCGATTGGAATGCAAGACTCCATTGGGCGCCGGACGGCACCATAGTCTGGCAAATGTTATCCTTTGCAGCATTGGTTTGGCTGCGACTACGTGGTTTCTTAACTGAGAGTCAAATTGGTCCATCACAGAGTTGATGCTAGGATCTCTCTTTTTTCAATCCTACTTACCCGTTTATATTCATAAAATACAAGAAATTTATCGCGGCCTCTTTCAGCGTTCGAAATTAGGGGGTTAGGGTACCTTCGCACCCGCCGTTAAGTTAGGATTGTTAATTTTTTTTAACTGCCCAGTTAAACTTATAAGAGACTCTTACGTTCGCACCAAAGTTAAGTTAGCTTTCCGTTAAGACTTTAACTTAATAGAACCTAGCAAAATATCTTCGCACCAAAAACAGTTAAGTTATTTTTTATTAACTTATTTTTAACACAGTTAGTACATTTAGGTTAAAAAAGTTAAAGGAGTGTCAATTAATTAAGTTAATGAAACACTAACTTATTGGTTGGTGTGAACCATTGACTTATTAATATGACATTTTTAACCAACTTAAAGGTTGGTGTGAAGGTACCCTTAGCCCCTTAAAAATCCGGTAATTCTGAAAATTTTTGGATACCATAAAAAAGTTTTGGCATTTTTTAGGGCATTTCCATAAAATTTTCTAGGGATTTCCGATAAAATACACTATAAATTCGTGTATTTCTGGTAGCCTTAAATATAAGCAGGCATTTTTACTAGTTACAGCGCATTTTAATTTCGAACCCTCTCAAGGCTGCCCTTCAGTGCCCAACCAAACATTTGCCCATCCTATTAGTGTTGCAAATATATACATCTATTTTTTGCTTGATTGAGCATGCTAAGAATGCATATCGTAACGTGTACAAAGTTACATGTGTCATATTATGAATGTATAGGTTGGACGAGAGGCAAATTGATTGTTTTTTCACCTATTAGTGTTACAAATATGTACGTCTATTTTTTGCTTGATTGTCGCTTTTAAACTTCATATATCCGCTCTCCAAGGGTGGACGAGTTTGTGGAGTAATTTTTGAGCTTGGGCTAGCTTGAGTTGTGTAAGATAGACAGGATTATATCTCATTGGTACAATTACTTGAAGATTCAAATGCGACCAGCCACTCACTACGATAATTGCGGTGTTGTTCAATATGGGATGCCTCTAGAGTTTTTCAATGAAAGCCTCTTGAGTCCTTTGCTTGACCATTAAGGTTGATTTCCAAGCATGCACCAAATCCTTCTTCTATGATAGTCAAGTTTTGACCATAAAGGTGCACCTACTCCATCGTGATTTTGAAGCGACCTTCTTGAGTTTGTTATACTGCACAAACTTATTCTGATATTACTGTTTTTATGTGTAGTTTTTGCAGTTGAACCTCATTCTGTACTATCTACTGCAGTATTGTCACTATGCCATTATACTGGGTTCATGCCTCAGTAGTCTGGAAGCAGTGAGGAAATATTTTTGCAATCACTTCAACAAATAATTTATGAGCTCTAAGTAGTATGGTATATACTTTAAGATCACATATATCTATCTCCTTAGAGAGACGTCTTTGCTACGCCACTGTTGCGTCATTTTTGGACATGGATGTGTCTTGCTCCTGCAACAAAATAGAACTTTACAAAACTTCTGAATGATGGTTAGCTAAGATTAATGTAGTGATAGACCTATGACATCAAAATATGATTTGCAATTGTAGGTGTTTATAATATGTGTCGCTGCAATCTTTGTTTGTGTTTTTGTTAAACTGCCTAACCTTGTGCAAACTGAGAAAACTTACCAATATATTCTATTGTTTAAATACGGTTTTTCCGGCATTCCGAAAACTTTTTGGAATTTTTACTTAATTTGATTTCCTAAGATTTCAAGGGTTTTGACGGCCGGAAAAAAAAAAAAATTTGATTTGCCAAAAATCGGGCAAATTCCCTTCGCCTTGATTTTAGAATTAGAATGCAATATGCATAAGACGTGGCTTGCATGGCTTGCATGCTCGCATGGCGTGCATGCTCGCATAGTGTGCATTCAGTATCCATGCAGAGCTCGTGGTTGGGTGGCGAGTATAGCTAGCACGTCATTTGTGCTAGCTCATAAGCCATCTCCAAGAAAGGCAAAAGCTTTAACATACAACTGTAGTTCTTTTCCAGGATTGCTAACTGTGTTGGAGTACTTCCATCATGTTTCTCTACTTTTCTAGAAAAAATTTCTTTTGTAGAATCATATTAGAGCTTTCATGGAGGTGGCTAAGTTCCAGTGATAACAGAGGCAACAGACTAAAGCATTAAAGTTAAGTATTGGGCAAAAACACAGAATATCTGAGTTTTCTTGGATTTCGAAAATGCATAAAGTGTGTGATGTTGGTATTTGCAATTTGCTTACATTTTTTGCCATTGCGGATTTATAGGTGGAGTGTCTAGCCATTTCATTAACAGGCAAGCAATTTCATCGTATCTTTTCTTTTTCCTTTGAAAATCAACAGTAGCATTCCGCATGCTGGCATCTTGATCATGTTTCTTTTTCATGAATGCATTTGCTTAAGTTACAATTACTTTAAAGCTTGGTTGGATGCTAAGATTCTCATGGCCTGTTTTCTTTATCTCGATTTACCATGGTGGTTCTTCATTTCAAGGTTGGAGGTCCAGAAGTACTATAAAGTCTGAGCTCTAGACACGTCGATTTAGGAGATCTCTCTATCTTGGCGATCCATTAAGTCTTCGAGGTTTAGGTTGATAAAGGCTCCTAGGTGTAGCTTTGTTGAAGGAAGTCTTCATTAAGTTGCATGCAACATTGTAGTTGTGCCTACTCTACTCATATGTGCAGATTGTCTGTGTGTGTTGACTCATGAGTTATATTTACAATTTGTGCTTGGATTCGTTCTTACATTATGTATTTACACAGAGTTTCTTTATTATTCTGAGCTTTTGGATGGATTGGATGCAACAGTTTCACCTATGTATTGAAATCCAAAGGATTGTGCATAGCTAGAGGGCTATTTTAAACCTTATATTAGGTATGAACAAGTTTACATTTGATGATGTGTTGTTTTGCAAGAACATAGCCTA